>PVKA01010277.1:28692-65158 GCA_004027165.1 Ctenomys sociabilis
TTTTTTTTTTTTTTTTTTTTTTTTTTTTTTTTTGTCTTTTTGAGATGGTCTCACTATGCAGTTCAGGCTGTCCTTAAGCTCATTTTGTAGCTCAGGCTGGTCTCGAACTCACAACAATCCTCCTGCCTCAGCCTCCCGAGTGCTGAGATTACAGACATGCGCCACCATGCCCGGCTTCCATTTGTACATTTTTGAAGCTAGTCTATATTTATTACCATAAAGGATGTACTAATGGAATATTTTTAAAAGGTGATTTACATTAAGATGTACAAAATTCAAACAGAATCTAGGAAATACTTTTAATTTTTATTTAATGAAATAATGATATTATCACCATGTTGTACCCGTCATCTGTATTTTTAACAACAGTATTTTAGAATGGCAGTTATGGAAGAATATTCTGTGCCAGCATGCACTACTCAAAATAGGTTAAACATGTTACAGATAATTACATTGACTTTCCCTTCTTTCTTTAGATTAATCTCATTGTCAATCTTTCAAGGGCTTATCACCTTGAGTCTATCAGTAATTACATTGCAGATATTCAACATGAGGCTGCATGCAAATATTATTCTCTGAAATCAAAGATAAGTAAAATAGTATTACAATAAGCCATAAAATTATATAAAATTATGTGTCATGCCTTAAATGCCATGCATTTTTATGTTTCTTATTTATGTACATTTTTGGATTTTTAAAGGTAAAATAGACTGATAAAAATATTTTTCATTTTTAAATTAGCAGACAAGGGTTTAGAAACATACTTTGAAGTTATAGATAAGTGACTAGCCTATCTTGCTAGATAAGTACACTCATGTTACTTGTGCTCTCCTCTTTGTAAGTACAAATTTGGATACCTACCTCTGGAAATGCTGATAAATTCTTGAATTTGGTGTTAACAAACCATGTAGCATATTTCCTGGTACATACCAACACTAATTGAAATATTATATTTTATTTTTCTATATTAATGAAAACTTCTGATAGCAAAGAAAGGAAAAGGTGGAAGTGAAGAATCCTCTTTATGTCTGTACCATCTTTTCCTTTTTTATTGATTTTATTGAGAATCAAATAACAATGAGATAGTTGCAAAACCGATTAGTAGGACAGTATCAATAATTAACACATTGCATATTGTTGTCTTCATAGAGGTTATTCATAGTATAAGATGCAGACATGATATCCTGCCCAAATACTATGGGGATGTGCCATCTTTTCAATACGATATTTAATCACCTCTGAAAGATTGCAATGCACAAGTCGGATTAATCTGACAAATTAGGTCATTAAGAGAAAATGAGTAACAACGACACAGTTTGAATTTCATCCAGGTAGCACATTCTCATCTTTACCTAAGCCCTTCAAAGTTGGATTTATGAGCGTTACAGAAACTGGTGATAGGCTGCAAAAATTAAATTTGGGAGAAAAATCTTTCAAAAATACCCTTTAAATAACAATTTATGTTTCATAAGGTATTAAAATCACATTTATCTCAATAAAGTCAACCCCAAAACAGATACTTAAACTCCTTTCCTCACCCATAAAAATGGTAGACCACTTCAACGTCAACACAAATCAAAGAGAGAAAGTAAAACAAAACTTTCTATGGTAAGTGTAAGGAGCACGCCTCTCCATGTTTCAGATGCAGACCATTTACTTTCATGGACTGATTCATTAGTGAGATGCTGCACAATCCCTTTACAACATTTCTAGATTGCAGTTACTGGCAATAAATTAATTATAATAAAGTGTAGTAACTGTGAAATTTTACCTCAGTTGCCAAATTCTATAAAATATAATCTCCTCACTATAAACACAGTAATGCTTTGGGGAAATTTTGCTTTCCAAAAGTATGTATCATTAAATTTGGTTTTTTGCTATATATTAAAATATCATTTAAGACTAATAAATTAATAGTCATAGTTGGCATTTCACAGCAGAAAAACAATTACCAATACAACAAAAGTTATTATCAACTTGAAAAAAGAAAGATTATTTAAAAGAAATATTTGAAGAATATACTTAGTAAGGGGTATTTGTATGGTCCATAGCTTACATGTAAAATTTATGAAATATTTTTCCTTTTCCCCTTAATCTTAATGAAATTTAGGAAATATAAAAATCATAGGAGTAGTCAATGCTTAGAGTGCTTATTTGGCTGAACCAAGGATTGAACTCAGGTTCTTGCTCTACCGTTAATAAAATATAATTCACTAGACACAGATAGGAAGACAGATAAGCATGGAAAAATGTGAAATAATATGTACAAATATTATGGAAATAATATGAATAAGAAAAATAAAATTAAAATAATATGAAAAATGTGAGGTAATGATTCTTGCTCTCTGACATCATTATTTAAAATAATTGACATCTTGTTATATAAACACAATAAAATTGACTTATACAATCATTTGTTGCTAAATTTCAATTTCCTTTTGAAAATTTCTTTACATTAAAATGCTTTGAATATCAAACATCATAGGCAAAACATGAAATAGGCATTTTCCATCAAGTATTGATATGTTAAACTTTAAGTCTCTACAGAATATGAAGAAACAAATAAAAAAATAAAAGCTATTTAAAAATATGAATATATAATTATATATTTTTATACTGAATTTAGAAATCTAACCATATACATGACAGTTCTGTGACTTTTTTGTCTTATTTCTTGTTTTCATTTATTACCCCTTTGTTTTTAAACAAACATTTACTTGAGAGATAGTATAGCAGTAATTGGCATGTCATGACAAGCAGTACGTATTTAGAAGATCAGAATGACAGGCATTCCAAGCGTGACCATACTATTACACAATGCTATCTTCAGTACAGTTGTTTGGTTCATAGGAGTCAACATATATTCCATATTCTGCCTAAAATGTTTGACATTCAGATAGATAACGAGGTTAAGCACAACTGCCTGTGTTGTAGGGTAACAATAATAAGCTTCTCTTCTGGAGTGTTAACAACTTAAGTTTGCAGACCAAAACTTAGAGAAAAAGAAGGGCTGCAAGGACAGCCAATGTTTTGGCCCTAGACTGTCAAGGTCAGTGAAGACTCAGGACTTAGGAGAACCTGTACTGCAATATCCTGTAACTCAGTTGCGTCCTAAATTTTCGGATCAAGGAGATTATGTGGCTACAAAGGAATTTGATTGATGATGTAATGTGTGCCTAAAGAGAGTCACATGGAGAGAAAAAATTCTTTCAGGCTTTCACAGAGAGCAAATTGGTCAACCAATGGCCATTACTCATACATAGCTGACACTGACAAAGCATCTGCTAACTGTGGTACAGGGCTTCAGGCAAAATCCTGATGGGATTTGACTGACCTTATCAGATACAAAATCTGTATTTCTTGTTATATAGGTTTTTTTATCTTGGTCTTAACCATCCAGCAGAAAATTATAAAAGCCATATTAATATGCTGAGCTGTAAGAGGCTAAAGCCAACAACTTCTGATATTGCTAGTCCTGTGGATAACCCATTATTATGGACTACTGGACTATATTGGAATATTTTGCTGAATTCACACACCTACAAATTTAAATGACAATAGAATGCCCTTCTCTGACAAAACTCAACAGAAAAAGGGGATACAAATGAATGACCATTTTGTATCCATATATTCAAAATAGTTAGGATAGATATACAGGTACATTCTTTTTATTCAATGAAAAGAAAGATTTTTTTCTAATAGTCTTTGTGGAAAGGATATCATATCTGCACCTTTTACAATGAATATCCACTAAGACAACAAGAAACTGTCCCACTAATTGGTTTTGAAAATATCTCATTGCTATTTGTTTCTCAAAGAAATTATTCTAAAAAATGCTTTGAGATGCATGCTTCTTTTGAATATGTCTTTGATATGCATTTTAAAGTGTAGTATTTCTAAAATACATGCATTTTTAAAGCTATTGACTGATATCAATTAATATATATGTGTAAGATAACTATTTTTGGCAAAGTCTCATGCTGAGTTCTGAAAAGCTCAAGACCAAGCTCCAAGCACACAGACATGCCTTAGTTTACCAAAGTTAGGATGCAGTGTGTGAGGCAGAGATTTATTAAAGTAGTTGTGTGCAGTTTGAGTCTGATACACGTACAGCACTGTGTGAGCACATCTATATACATAAGCTGACTGAATTTCTCAGGAAAGCATACTCTGACAAATAGTGTTACTTTTCAGATTGTAAATTGAATGGAAATTAACTTAGTGATGAGGTAGGAAGATGGGTTTGACAGTGCCTCGCCTGTCAAATATTACAGCAGGGCTAAATGCAGGCACCTGGAAGAAACAGTGCTGAAGGGTCCGAGGAGATGGCTCAGTAGAATAAGTGCTTGCCTGGCAAGTGCAAGGGCCTGAGTTCAGTCCCTTGTTCTGCCAAAAAGAAAGGAAGGAAGGAAGGAAGGAAGGATGGAAGGAAGGAAGGAAGGAAGGAAGGAAGGAAGGAAGGAAGGAAGGAAGGAAGGAAGGAGAAGAGGAAGAAGAAAGAAAGAAAGAAAGAAAGAAAGAAAGAAAGAAAGAAAGAAAGAAAGAAAGAAAGAAAGAAAGAGAAAGAAAGTGCTTTAGAGAAGTAGAAACTGTTACTGAAAAAGAAAAGATGGAAGGACTTGGTGTGAGGCTAGGCAAGTATCCTGACCTTGAGTCACAGCAGAGCTAACAAACATGAAGCACATTGGTGTTTTTTATTCTATTTATTTAATTTTGGAGGGATTTGGGGGAGTCTTTGAAGATATTTTAGTCAGAGATGGTGTGGCCATATCATTTTGGACAGGTGAGATTGACTTTAGGTATTCTTCTCAAAGTCTACAATTTTGAAAACATGAGCTACAGGCTCAGTACGTAGGTGCCCTTAATCTCTAATATAATGTCATTGTGCTGAGTTAGTAAAATCAAGAGGGCAGATTTCTCATAAATGAAACTTGTCCTTATAAGTGGCCTGAGGAAATGGGCATGGTGGCATGGACCTCTACCTCCAGCACAGGGAGGGGCAAGGCAGGAGCACAGCAGTAGGACGTAAAGCACAAGAGCTGGGGATGTGCCATATGAGAGAGACTCGGTGCCACACCAAAGAGGAAGCTAAAGAGTTAAACTCCCTCTCCATCAGACAGACGTTGCAGAAAGATTTCTACTTGGAAAACAGGAAGAATACACTTGTTCAGCAGTGGACTAACTCAATACACTGGCATTTTGCTTTGGGACAGTCTGGCCTCTATTCCTGTGACAAACAGTGTTGTTCCTTTGTTCATTCCAAACTGCACTAATTTTGCTACAGTAGCCTGACCCGATTTAGAAAATCATCTCCCTCACTCAAACTCTACTCTTAGTACAGTGAGAAATAGAACAGAACAAAAATAGCAATTGTGATGCAGAAATCCATGCAAGTTGTTTAGGCCAGTAAATTAGTGCTAGAAATTCATATGTGAGGTCTAAAAAAATAGTGCTCGAGTGGTATAATTTTGCAGGTACCTAAAGTAGATATGTTTTTTCATTTACTGTTTCTTTCCTCTATGGGAGAATTCTACATTTGTTTGTTTATTTATTTATTTATTTATTATAATTTTTATTTTTTGTGGTACTGGAGATTGAACTCAGGACCCTGTGTTTGCCAGGCAAGCACTTATTCCTCTGAACTATCTTCCCAGGCCCTATGATAACTTTATAAACACATAAATGGGGCTGAGAAGATAATTCAGTGGTCTAAGTGCCTGTCTGGCAAGCACAAGGACCCAGGTTTGACCCCCCCAGTACCACATGCCATGCCAGCCCCAGAACTATGGGTATGCCTTGCTGGCCCCAAATCAGGTGTGGTAGTACATGTCTGTAATCCCAGCCCTGGGAAAGCTAAGACAGAAGGATCACTATGAGTCCAAGCTGCAGAGTGAGACCCTATGCCACTATGCCAAATAAATAAAAAAAACAAAAATAAAAAAGGAAGACATATGAATCCTTCCTCTTTTCATGTTACACCATTATTAGAAATATTCGATGCACCATAATTTTTGGAACTACTTTAAGTCTAATAATACTTATGAATATTGTGCTATTATCATAGTATTGTTGACATACAAATATAAAATGTACTTAATTTCAATCTAGATGCTTAGAGCTCAAAATGATAGTAGCCTGGACATTTCTCTCCTCACACAAATATGTAATGGCCTCAGATCTTTCCTAGTGTGCCATTTCCACATGTAACTACCAGTTTCTGCTACAAGTTTTAAGAAGCAGATTCATTGAAATTGACCCACTTAACTTAGAAGAGAATAAGAAACAATTCTATTCCACTCTATTCCACATCTAACAAACAAACCTCTTTGGTAACTCAGTTCTTGCTCTCTTGCTTCTATGGTACCTTCTATTTCATTCAACATTACATTTGTCTTGGGTTTCCATTGTAACTTCTTTGGTGTTCTCTGAAACCTATAATATGTGCTCAAGCCAAACTCTGTTTTAATCTAATACTTACCCATGAGGTTATTGTCTTCTCTTAATTCCATTAAAATGCAGGCTTCTATCCCTTACTCCCCATTGTGAAGACTATTCTTCATTTGATAAATAAAGACACAGTACCTCATTTTATAGTACATGGGCCTTATGCTTTATTGACACCATTTATTTTATAAATTGAAGATTGGTGGCAACTTTGCATCCCCAAAATTATTTCATCTCTCTGTGCCATAATTTTGTATTTCTTACAATACTCCAAAGTTTTCAATTACTATTATATTTGTTTTGTGGTTTGTGGTCAGTAATATTTAATGTTTATTGTAAATATTTTTGAGGGAAACAAATTGTATCTGTAAAAGTTGACCAACACATTAATCAATCAATGTTATTTGTATTTTGTTGCTGCACCAGCTCATCATTCTCCTGTTCTTGCATTTCTCCCTGACCCTCACTACTTCATCATTATTGGCAGTAGTACACTGACCTATAGCCGTCTATTTGTGCTCCAGTGAAAATAAGACTTGAAGTGCTCTCACATTGTCAAAAGTCAAAACTGGTTAAAATTCAAGATAAAGGCATGTTGAAAGATGAGGCAGATAGGAAGTTAGTCCTCTTTTGCCAAACAGCCGCTGAATATGACTGAAAAATAATAATTATTTTTAAAAATGTAACATGCTTCTAGAGAATGCAGCTAGGATAAGAAAGGGAAACAGCTCTACTGCTGCTGTGGAGAAAGTTTTAGGGCTCTAAACTGATTAAACAAGCCACTCCTTTCCCTTAGTTAAAGGCTGATGCTGAGCAAGACATGAATTCTTTCCAATTAAATGAAGGTTGAGAAATACATTGATGCTATAGAACACAGAAGCTTGCATTTAGCAGAGGTCTGCTCTTGGGGCTCAGGAAACAAAGCTGTTTTCCTATCCCAGAAGTGCAAGAACAAGCAGCAATGCTGGAAGCATCGAGTTATCCAGAAGATGTAGCTAAGATAATCTATGAACTTGGATGCATAAGACAATGTGGTTTCATGGCAGAATAAATAACTTCTAATAAAAACAAGATGGCATCTGGGACTTTCCTAGCCTGATGGGAGCAATAAAGCCCTGGCCTCAAAGCTTCAAAGATTGCTTGGCTTTCTTATTAGGGGTCTGTGCAGCTGATACCTTAAAGTTCAATACTGCATTTATTATTCCAGCACAGATAGGATTCTCAGGTATACAAATTTTCCTCTGTCTGTGCTATATAACTATAGTCTCTATGACAGCTAATATGTTTATAAGATTGTTTACCACATGTTTTAAGACCGACTTTGAGACATATTAAGAACAGTTTTTCTGTTAGGATATTACAGTTCATTGATAATGAACTCTGAAGAAGATGTGCAAAGTGATTAATTCTTACTTCATGCCTATTAACAGTATCAGTTCTACAGTCAAGGGATAATTTTTATTTTCATTTATGTGTGGTATATAAATGGAAATGTTTTTCTCCATTTTGTGCAGTGTCTCACTCCACAGCTCAGAGCCTCCTATTTTCAGCCTCACCAGTGCTGGGATAACAGATGTGTGCCACCATGCCCAGCCTCAATCACCATCTCAGAGCACTTCAGGGACAAGCCAGCATGGCATATCAGACCAGGGATCGAACGCTGGTCTTTGTTTTTGCCAAAGCAGGTGCTTATTCTGATGCGCTATCTCACTGGTCCTTCACTTTCATTTTTAAGGCCATGTCTGCCTTTTGTTGTTCCTCTAGTGGATTGATTTCATCAAAGAAAATTGAAAGCCTTCAGGAAAGGAGTCATCATTCCATATTCCTTTAAGATATTTGTGATTTGTGGGAATAAGTCAAAATGGTAATGGCAACAGAAATTTGAAAGAATTTGATTCCAACACTGATGGTTTACTTTGATGATAGAATTCAGTGGAGATGTAACTGCAGATGGGACATAAATAAAAAGAGTTAGAAATAGAGTGTGAAGATGTGACAGGTTACCTCAGTGACACTAAAGAAAACCTGAGTAGGTGTGGAATATCATCTTGTATGTGAGTAAAGAACATGGTTTCTTGACATGGACTCTATTTCTGGTGTGCTGTCCTTGCCATTCTAGGAGTGACAATAAGTTATTTAAAATACTGCACAAAACTAAACAACAGCATCTAAATTCAAGCAAGTTCAATTTCAAAGGAAATTGCGTCATGACTCTTTAGTCAGCTTTTCTGTTCCTTTCACAACTAAACAACTAAAAAGAGATTTTTTTCCACATTTTCATTGATCTCATCCTATTGTTAGTTGGCCCGAACACAAAACATCTTGGCGAAAGTGTATAGGGGAAAAAACATTACTCTTGTGACAAGGACCCAGGATATAGCTCAGTGGCACAGTTCCTGTCTGGCAGAGTAAAAAGAAAACCCACGATTGGGAAAAAACAGTTTAGCCAAAAGTCAGTCAGACAAAGAAGTTCTATGAAGAACATACAAGGAATTTTTAAAAAATCAAGGCCCCAATTCAGAGATCCAGTCTAAAAATAGGTATCTGAGATGTGTTCACACTTACTTCTTAGATGAAGAAAAACAAAAAAATCAGTATATGAAAACTGTTCAGCATCATTGATCATTCAAGAAATGCAAAGTGAAACACACTGATATTCCATCCCACCCCAGAAAGAATGGCTGTTATCAAGAAGTCAATCAATAACAAAACTGGTGGGGCTGTTGGGAGAAAGGAACCCTGCTCCAGTGTTGGTGGGAGTGTAGACCAGAAGCCAGACTGCTGGCGTTGCCAGATTTTGATCTTGACTTCCTTGAAGGACCAGCCCTTTTCTGACTCCATATTAATCTCTATCTAACTTCGCTCTCTACAATACAAAAAGAAAAGGGTAATAAAGGACATTTTATTTTTCTTTCCCCAAGTTTTATTCGAGTAGCAGTACAATCTATAAAATTGGAATGAGGGCAGGAGAATAACTAACATTTTTTGAATTTCTCATACAAGTTAAATTATTTAGTGTTTCAGAAAATGTGTGTTACCATGATAAGGTTATCTGCCTTTTTATTGAATTTGCTGGACTTAGGGTGATTTTTTTAAAAAGAGTAAATATTTTATAATTTCCTTGCAATCTGTTTTTCACAAGGTCATTGAATTTTACTACAAAAAATTCAATAAGTATATATTAATATTCAGTTTTCTTTTGTTAGAAAAAAGCCAGAAATATTGCTCATGCAGAGATAAATTTGTTTCTTATTTATGTTTTAAGTGTTAAAATTATATATATATATAATTATATATATATAAAGCTAATTCTTTTAAATCAACACTAATAAGCTCAGAAACAAAAATGCATAGAAATACAAATATTTTACTTAGCTTTGGAAAATATGCAAGTATCATATTTAAAGTGAAACAAAAAATAGCTCTTTCAAAATATAGTGCAAAATAGTAACTTTAATTGTAAAGAGACCATTGCAAATTTATTGATAATCTGGATACATTATAGTGAAGTTTTTATCAAATTAACTTCTGTAGCAAGCATTTTGATTCCCTATACTCCTTTTCTAAAATTAAAGTTGTTATTCTAAAAATACAAGTGATTTTTTTCTACATTTCAGCAATAAACTTAATTCAAATATTGATAGAAAAAAGAAAGTCAAGAAAATATTCCCACTAGTGTTGGCAGTTAAAGACTACTAGAGGTACAGGTTTCAAAATTATCTGACTTAATCTTTTCAATGTAGACAGAGAAAATGTTATTTTATCTTTTCATTTTAAACAGAGGAAAGGGAAACGTTATCAGCTAGCTCCATTAATGTCATACACAAAGCGATAATATTGCTTAACAACAAACTAAATTTATGTAGTACTTTCACTTTTTTCTTTTAATTCATAAAATAACAGGATATACAACAAAAGAAAAATCATGAGTCAAGGGTAGAACTTACCAACTGATTGGAAAATAAAAATGAGCAAATACAAATAAAATAATAGTTAAAGAAAATTTGAAATTCTATGAGAGACTTAAACTGAGGAAATGTTTACACAGCTTACATGGGAGACAAGTAATAAAGAGATGGGACTATTTAGTAACCTAAAGTAAGTGAGGAAGCAGGCCATGTGGATTCAGAAGGAAGACCCTTGCATGCCAAAACAATGAACTGAACCAAGATCATAAGATAAACTTTCTTTGGGTACACAGATAAGTAGAAATATGGAATGGGCAGTGTTCCCAGATCTGAGAGTGTAAGAGAGAATATGGCAGAAATAAGTGGAAATAGCACCACCTGCCACCACATAAAATGCCTTTTCTTTACCATGAAGAAGATAGAAGTTGATTGGAATTTTTCGTTTCAGTACTGGGGAGAGAACTTGGGACCTGAACTTGCCAGCCTGGCATTTATGCGACTGAGCTATCTCTCCAGCCCTACTGAACTATTCAGAGCTTAAGAAATAATCCAATTACATTTCAAAAGACTAATTCTACCTATGATTTTGAGAACTCAGTATAGGAAAATAAACAAGGAGTTGAGTTATTATGATGGCTTTTAAATCATCAGATAGCCAGGCACAGTGGCACACGCCTGCAATCCCAGCACTTGGGCGGCTGAGGCAGGAGGATCATGACGAGTTTGAGACCAGCCTTGGCTGCAAAGTGAGCTGAAAGCCAGGCTGAACTATATAGTGAGGTCCTATTTGTAAAAGGACAAAAGAATAACAATAAAAGATAAAAATAAAATGAATCAGCAGATATTCAAGTAAAATTTAAAGTGGAGGTCATTAAAGAACTCAATAGATGGCCAAAAAGAAAAGTAAAGAGTATGTTTGCAATCATGAGATTACATAAGATCTTCAGAAAAGTGCAAAGTTTAAAGAAACAAAAAGACTAAATTGGGCCCTGATGCCTGCTAACACCGATCAAAGCCTTCAGAGAATGAACAAGGCTTACTGTGAAAGAGCATTCAAAATGGAAAGTTAAATGAATAAAAGAAACCTTATCACCTGTGTCAAATTCTTTTAAGAGTTCAAATATTATTAGTCTTGAACATTGAATGATAGTTTAAAATCCTTATGATGTTTGTTAACCTCTCTTAACACTGACTTATAGTTTAAGTTGTGCAAAAAGAGATAATTTTATATATATTTTTTATTTTTAGAGACAGTACAAAATAGTATTATACAAGAGAAATTACAAGTGACACAGAATTTTACTACATAAAATACTGTGAATTTCGTAGCGTTCGTCACAGGGGAACATCATGACAGGAGGACGTTTTTCCTGGAGGAAGTAGGGGACAGTCATGGCAGCCAGGAAGAATGGGGACAGGAAGACAGCCAGGGTGGGCAGAGGGCCAGAGGACAGAGACAGTGCCCAGTGTCATGCAGCTGTGATCCACTCAGACACAAAAGAGGTATCTCTCAGAAACTAAATTAATAGCGAAAATTAATTAAATTGATAGTGAAAATTCACCACCACCACTGTGGTCCTAGAATACATGAGGTGGCATGAAGAAAGGCGTTGTTAGGACACGCAGAAAGGAAAGATGGAGGAGGAATTTAAATAAAATACGTCTTTAAAGTTAGATAATGTAACTTGAAAGGTGAGGAAATCAATCAAGACATTCAACTTAGCTTAAAATCACAAGAAAAAAAAAAACATGAAAATTATCCAAGCTTAAAGAAGGTAGAAATAGTAGTGAAAATTCACTTGGATATATTGAATTTCATATGACATGGGACACAAAAATTGAGATTTCATAGTAGGTAGATTTTGAAAATTTATATTTATTTTAAGGGTAAAAAATTGGGTGTTTAAGGGCTGCCAGACAGCTCAGCAGACTGAAGTGCCTGCTTAGGCAGAGCACAGGGACTAGGGTTAAATCATCCACACAAGCCATACAGACCCTGTCCCGGGGGCATGCTGAGAGCGAATGAGACTGGGCGTGGTGGTGCAAGCCTGTAATCCTAGCACTTGGGAGGCTGAAAACAGGAGCACCACTATGAGTCCGATCTGTGTAGTGAGACCCTGCAGACCTTATACTAAATACATTTTAAAAAAGTGTTTAAACTCACGCATTCATTTATTCAGTATGCACTATTGGCTATATGGAATATAATCCAAATTTTTTGTTAAATAGAGAAAAAAATCAGTTATCTCAGGTGCTATTTTCAAAAAAACATAAATCATTAAAGAAGGGAATGTAATTACTAATATATATACATATATATATATATAAATAGGTAGATAGATAGATAGATGCAAATTTTCAGTTATGATACATGTGTTGAAGAAAAGGGTATGATACTATAAGCTTGGATATTATACATTTTTTCATTGTGTATGTAGTATAAGAAATACTAAAGACAATAGTTTTGCAAATAAAGAGAAATGGAAAAAATAATTGTAATGTGGGCATAGCACACACATAGCCTGCACAATTAACCACAATGCCGTAGAAACCTCACACAAGTAGACTGTTAGGTAACCAAACAGATAGGAGGAAAACCAAGGAATATAATCTCGTGGAAGCCACTGAAGAATAGTTTTATAAAACATGATAGAGGAGATCAGTGGGAGATAAATGAGAGTTGTATACCAACTCCCTATGACGAATGTAGTCATCAGGTACAGCAAACATGTAACAATTATTTTAGAAAAAATGAATTTGGCTAACCAAGCTGAAATGTGAGTGCAAAATAAATGTATCCAATAATCTTATACGTGGTACCAAGAAAATTCATAAACAGTGATCCATGCTAAAGATGTTTCTATTTTAGAATAAAATGTATCTCAAAACTAGCAGGGATCAATTTGTTATTATAATTTGGCAAAGCAATCAGCTAATTAATTAAATGAAATTGAGTCACAATTATTCAATATTTGGTATAGGATTTTTCATACTAGGAGAAGAAAAGCTTGGGGATGTACTTTGAAGAGAGTCTAAAGACTGTAAGACTATCATCTATGTGGTTCTATTTTGTTGCTTGAAGTTGTCAAGAATAACATAGCATTTGTTGGGAATGTGATATCTGGAAATAGTGCGCAGTGTGGGCTGGTCAGCTGATTATTGAGCCTGCAAGCAGGCTCAGGGGCCAAGGGTTCAATCCCCAGGCCTGCAGTGCTGGCCCCATCCCTAGGGCACGCTGAGAGGGTGACTGACAGTGGGTGTGGTGGCACGTACCTGCAAGCCCAGCTCTTGGGAGGCTGTAAATAGTAAAGTTAATACAAGTCTGATCTAGTAGTGAGCCCCTGAACACCCTGTAGACCCTTCCCTAACGAAATACAAACAAAGAAAAGAAAATAGTTCAAAGTGCTAGAAAATAAGCAGAAGCCTTGTTAGTTACCTTACTAAGGGAAGGAAGCTCTTGAGCTAAGGACTGACCACTGGAGACTCCAGGCTTTGTTCCCCTGCCCATACCATGGAGTAATGCATTCTTTAAGCTTTCACCAAGTGAAATAAGCCAGGTGCCTTCCTGAGGGCTGTGGAGGTGGGAAAATGAATAACAAAGTGCTCCTCCAACAGATCTCTGAGGCATCTAAAAAGCAACTCCAGAATTACAGTTATCTGTAAACCCAATACTTAAGGATTACAGTCCAAATTTTCAAGTTGTAGACACTTACTTTCCCAGATGTCTTTTTTTTTTTTTTTTTTCAGAACCGAGGATTGAACTCAGGCCCTTGCTCTTGCCAGGCAAACACTTACTCTACTGAGCTATCTCCCCAGCCTGTCCAGATGTCTTTTGAATAGTCGTTATTTGCTATTGGACACTCCAGAATATTGCATGCCCTAGGGCAGAACTCGGGTGACACTGTGGTATGAAATCCTCATTAACATTTGGAAACTTATGAATCTGATCAATAATATCAGAAAAATTTCAACAAAATGCAATGATCAAATGGATATGCAATCCACACTTGGTCCCAAGCAATACCTGTAGGAAACAATTGGTTCCATGAATGAATGACAGCTTTCCAGAAGGGGCAAGCAACACACAAAGGAAGGCTTGGCTTCTCCAGTGGCTGTCTGGAGCCCAAATCTCAGAGATGTACGTGGCGTCCCTTCCTCGTGAGTCTGCCAAGTTGCAAGCAGATGAATTTCACTAAACTGTAACTGTCATCCAGTAAGCAGTCATTGTTTTAGAAAACATATGGAAATTCCACTCAAGGGGCTGCTGATGGCATTGTGGGCCATCGCACTTACTGAAGACTGGGCTATGCAGGGTTAAGTTGACTGACTCAGAGACCTCTGAGCACGCTAGAAAAGCTCATTTTCCCAGTGCTCTGAAGTCAGGACAACACCACAGCCTAGGCATCCAAGGCTGCTCACAGTCCCTATGCCAGAGTGAAGACGCTGCCAATCTTAGAGACTAAAGTTCTCTTAATTGACAAAACGTATTGCCGTTGTTTCTCAGGGCCATCATCATTTTTCAGGCTTTGGGTTTTCATGCCATCCTCTTCCTGCCTCCCTCAAATTTAGGGAATGAATAAGGCTATCTCGAGAAGTTCTTTGCCTTAACTCCTAAGAAGTCTCTATTCCCTGACAGTGATTTTTAATTCCTGGAGCCTCCAAAACTATCACAATTGTTTCTTTTATTTAAACCATTACTATCTACTCATGTAGAGTCTGATCAGTCTGCAGTATTTATCCACATAGCTTGCTACTTTTCATTAACAAAAGGCCCTTTCCAATAGCCTCATAATATGACCAGGAAAGTGAGAATTGAGTGACTGGTCTGTTAAGTATATTATGCAGAAGGACAGAGACTATGACAACCATTCTCTGACAGGAAAGAGCCAGTACATGTCACTTATAAGGCACAAGGTATTTCTTACATTCTTACAAGCTGTGTTGCAGCTTGTAATCTCTCACATCTTATGGTTTATATCCCTGATAGTGGCACAAAACAAAACATGTGTCAAAATTAGTCCCACTTTGGCTAACTGAAAGAGGCTATGACACCTGTCACATGGGAGGGAGCTGAAGGTACATCGTTGCAAACTGTCTGACTCTGCAACACAGTATCTTGACCAATAGTAACAAAATCATCATTGAAGCACCACAGATAATAGATTATATGGAAATAAAGTGGCTCAGTGGCAAGAACAGAAACAAGGTCTAGAATTTCCAAACCTTTGGAATATGGGCTCATTATGCAGAGGGGAAATAGCTCGTGTGGTTGTGACATCAGTGAGAATCAAATAGCGAAGTGTCAGCACTTCCATAACAATGCTGGGTCACTGAACAATAAGACAGGAGAAGGGAAGTGAACAGGAGAGCTGTATTTTTCCCTCTGGGAGTCAGTGATGCCCTAAATGCAGTATGATAAATATTTGAGCTGAACTAGCATTGCTTGGAGGTACATCTGGGTCAGGGGATGGATTCACAATAGTTGTCTAAGTGGTCTTAGACTTGCCCATTTCCCCTATCTTTGCTTATGGGTCTCATAGCTAATTATGAAGCATGATGAAAATGCAGTATCCCAAGAAAAGAAGGAACTGTGGAAGAGATCCTGGGCTGTGCTTTTGTACTTCATTCAACATGTAACATAATAAATTAAGGAAGGATTTCTGGGCCCAGACTAAACTTTGGTACTCTCTTCCATGATAAATGGAATATCATGCAAAGTTTTGCTATGTGAATCGCCTATCCCTGAAGTGGATAGCCCAGTGTGAACAAGTAATTAAATGAATTTTTTCAAGATGAAAAATGTTAAATGAGGTAGGATGATTAAATGAAGTAAACAAGGGGAAAGATGTGCCAATTGTTCAGCTTTCTGAATGGGACCCCCAAGCTTGCCAATGATGTTAATGTGAGAAAGTAAAAGGGGAAGAACTTCTACAATGGCCCAGGGGAAGCACTGACACTGCCTCCCAAGGCTTCTACATTTGAGTAGAAATAAAGAGCAAAAATTTAAGAAAATTTTCAGTTTTCCTTGAAAATTGATGTTTATCTGTTGAACAGAAAAAGGGGATGGAGAGCCACAGTTTTGGGAAGACACAAAATAGTTTTGCACAGATGAGGAACATGAATAAGCCCGACACACCTGGTGATATTACTGTCAGGTGCGGGGTGCTGATCTGGAGCCTGCAGTTGTACATCTATTCTAGAACAGCGTCTCTTGTCACAGCTACTTCAGTAATGCTTTTCTACTCAACCAGCTGGAAAAAGTGTAAATAGCTTCAACATTTTCCTGATAGGAAGTTTGTAAAAGCTTTTCAAATGACTCAGCAAGCAATATATTTCATTATAGAATTTCAGTTCCAGAAGTGTATTGTAGTAATGAAGTCACTGTGAGAAGCAAAGGTATATAGGCAAGGTATTCATTATAAATGATTTAGGATTGTATTTTGGACATTGAATAGATGGTCAAAATTATTAATTGTTTAAAACTTACATTACCAAGAAGTGCACAAAATGTCACCATCACACAGCTAGAGATTATGAGTTATTACTGAGAAATGTAATTCAACATATCTGAAGGCTATTGTACTCTTGTAACTCAGGAATATTGCAGCAATAATTTTATTCTACTTAAATATTTTTCTAATAGATTTCATTTTCATTTCATTTGTATTTATGTTAGAAATGATATAACTATTGTTGAGTGCTTCACATCAAATTATCAGAAATGAGTATTTCAGATATAAGTATTTAAAAATTAGTGTCTCGTAAACGACATGTACCTAGGGGAGAAAGAGGTACTTATTTCAAAATACAGGTTCTTTTTCTTGTACTGCATTTATATTTAGCACTAATATTTTTTAAAGATGTAAATTATTTTGTTTTCTTACTGTCTTGATTAGTCTGAGATATTTTCATTCAATGAAGGTTTTAATTTTTAAAAACATAATGAGCATTTCATAGAAATCTTTCTTAAGTTTTTAGTTATAGGTTGCACTTAAATAAAAACATTTTGGCTTTGTTTGGGGATAGGTGAGTGATATTTTCACTATATTTTTGTTAAAGAATATTTCTAAATATTGCAAATATAGTATTTCCTGTTTCTTTAATCAGGTTCAAAGTCAAATTATTACGTGAATTTTTAAAATATAATTGTTGCTGTTTCTTTTTTTCCTTCCATTTTTATTTTTTACTAGTTTTTGAGACAGAGTGTCTTTGGGCATCTCAGGCTGGTCTTAAGCTTACTTTGTAGAACATGTTGGCTTTGAATATACAGAAAAGCATTTGGCTCAGTCTCCCAAGTGCAGGGATTTTAAGGCATGTGTCACCATGCCCAACTTTATTAGTACTAGTTTGCAGTCCATAAAGGGGATGGTACATGTAGATAGTACACCTTAAGTTTCTTATCTCTTTTTTTCCCTCCACCCGCACTCTCTATCTTTTTTTTTATTAAAAAGTAAAGACAAATAACAGGAACAAGGACAAAAACAAAGCAACATAGGACAATTGATCCTCTTATTTTCTGCAAAATACTTATCTCCTTATTTTCTGTTATCTACCTTGTATTTTGCTCTTTTTTGTTTTGTTTGTTTTCTGTCAAAGTGACATACACTGCAAATTCCGTGGCCAAAAGTTCTGTCAGCTGTGAAGATTTCCCTGATGCCTGGAAAGGGACTGTATTGCTGTAATGGCTGCTGTTCTTGCATTAACTGCATACCAGACATGACACCTAAAACCAGGCCCTAGATTGTCTCTTGTCAACTGACCACAGGGTTTGCTGCATGAAGCCATGAGTGTATGCTGGAAGAACACACTACAGCACAAGTAGGTGTCATGGGGACTCTGGTTACTTCTTATAATGCACATGTACCATAAGGACCTGTTTGGGACTATTTGCAGATATCCCACTTGCATTTGATAGCCTGGTGCCCTGGCTATGCAGTTCCACAATTCAGTGGGTCAGATAGTATGAAGTTCAGGATGGGAAGGTCAAGTCCTATGACAATTTGGTCCTCTACATTCAGTTTCCAATAAGACTCCAAAGCAGGTCAGGGTATGTTTGTCAAAATGATAGTTGTCTACAGACAATGGGAGAAGCTTGTTTTAAAATCTAAGAATATCAGATCTGATTTATGTGTTGAAGCTTTATAGAAGTTCCCTATAGCATCGCCATCTTACACTGACACCTCAAGGAACATAGGATATGCTGGATCACATGGATCAAGTTCCTTGTTGGACAGCCTTCTTTTACTCTGAAACCCATCAAATCTAGTGGCTTTACAAATCACTCAGACAACAGGCCAGGATAAGACACACAGGCAAATAATGTTCTGCTTCTGAAATCCAATAGTCCTACTCAATGCTGTGTCTGTTTCCTGGTTAAAAGAGAGGGAAGATACAACAACTTGCTTAACACCTTCAAAAAGATATTATTGTGTACCCCTACATCACTTGATTACTAGAAAATTAACTGATGCAGATGGACCTTGAATTTGTCTTGCAATTAGCTTACATTATTTCACAAGTAAATGTCTTACCAACAAGTCAAGAGGGTTGTTATTTATTGTTCTAGTGTCCAATCAATATATAATGGACCCAGGCCAGCCAGATACTTCAGTGAACTGAAAAGCCTACTTAGGCAGGCACAGGGACTGGGGTGCAATACCCAGCACACTGTGCCAGTGCTTGAGAGGCTGAGAACAGGAGGATCAGTATGAGTCTGATCTGTGTAGTGAGACCCTGTACTAAATGCACAGGGCCAATATACTCCTAAGGTATGAGAGTAGTGACACATTGTTGGCTTTGTCGGATGAAATCCAATTGGGTCTGATGAGCTTTAGGAGCAACTATAGAAGAAAAGAGATTTTTCCAAATCAATAAATATGTGGTAGCCACATGAACATATGTTAATGGAATCCCAAAAAGGCCACTCAAGACAAGAATCACAGCTGCCCAGAAAAGTACCACAGCCATTCTCACCAACACTGAGGTCTGGAGCTCCTCCAGTGAAGAAGAAAGCTGATGCTTTGCATCAGGAAAGCCAACATGACAGACTTCTCCAGGAGACTAGGCTGTGCACCCTCTTCCCCTCAGAGCCAGGAAGTGATGCTCCAAGTGAGAACTAGACTTCCACCAAAGTGAACTGTAGTTGTTCTCAGTGAGTTTCAAAGTTCACAAGTTGTTTTGATGATGAGAACAGCTGAGTTCACCAGGAAAGCCAGGTTGTCAAGCTCCACCAAGAGTGCCGATAGCTCCTTCAGTTTCTTAAACAGCTTCCCAATAGCTTTTCTTCTTCACCATTAATTCTGCCTCTTAAGCTACCAGCAACAACCTGTAGGTCAGCCTCCCACACCCAGCACTCTGCTGGTTCGCTGTTTCAGTTCAGTGTACATTACAAGTTAACTACCAGTTGTCGATGAATTGGGGAATGCATGTCATACTGCAGACTTTTGTTTTGTTTAACCTGTGCTTTCTTCAATGCTGCCATATAATATTTGTAGGTTACACAAATATTTATTATCTATCATTTTAGTAGTATTTTCTGTATAATAATATAAACATTCTTCTGGTCCCTGTGAGGACTGGCCCACACAAATGAATGTATTTTCCCTACTACAACATACAGCTTTTAAATCCATCATGTTTGGTTGAAAATATAATGCTAGGAAACCACTCATCATTTCTCAACGCAGTCTCATGCTTGCAGGTAGTGCACTTACCTTATTAAAATGCCCCTTTAAGGCATTACTTAATCAAAAAATTCAATGTATGGAGAAACAAATCTGTAGCACTTTAATTTAATTGTTACAGAAAATACTATATTAACTGCTGTTCCTTTGAGAAATTCGGAGCAAGAGAAAATATTGCCTCTCAGTAAAAGCACTGGCAACTTCCTATCGCATTTGGAAAAGCAGTATATATACCATCAAACATGCAGTAATTTATCGGGTCATTAGGTAAAAAGCTAGAGTTACTTGAAGAGAGTGGTACTTTTCCATTTCAATTTGAAACAAGACCCGGTACAATAAATTAAAAGAGAAAAATCAGATAAATGATGTCTAGTTTTAAAACTTTCTGTATTATAGAATATGGCTATTCAAATAATGTATGAAATCAATATATTCCTTGATATATTAAATTAGTGGGGCATGACACTGTGGATAATATAAAGGTTAAAATGCAACCCATCACTGTGAAGGCAAGTTAGTTGGAAGGTTTTATTAACATCAAAGTGTTTGTGTTTATTTATATTCATACATTTCATGAAATCTGCTAACTTATTTTCATCAATAAACTAAAGTGAACACAAAAAAGTGTAGTAGTGTGTTATCAGCATTGAATTACAAAGTTTAAAAAACATTTAATATTTTTGTCCAAATTTTGAGTGAAATTTTAAAAAGAATAGAACTTTATCCAACTCCTTGTGAGAATTTCTTCTGAATAGCATTTTATTTAACATAACTTACGTTGTTTTAGAAGTATTATGATTAGCGTAATATGTTCTGCAACTGATTATTTCCCAAATAAAATCATAATGGAGAATAGTCAAATTATTCAAATGCCCTATAAGATTTTGTAACTCTAAAAAGAAGCAAACTATAAAGAATTAACAAATGACAATGAAATTTCACAATTAGGCAGTCTGACTTCATTATCTACAGCCATAGACCAGTAAAACTCTTGGATCACCTATATTTCACACATGAATTATTATAAAAGATTACAGAAAGACCACCAGATGAGTAATATTTTTCATTTAAAAGTAACTCACTAGAAAGAAATCACCTCATCAAAGAATCAATATATGAAAACATATTAATACAATATATTTTATGATTTTATCTAGTCCCACCCAGCCCATGTCTTCCATGCACATTTCTAGATAAAATTTAGATATACCTAACAAATATTTAGATATACTTAATATTTTTAATTTTGCCTCAGGTATATCATCCCAATTTTTTTCTTTTTCAACAGTTTCGTAAGCATTTATAGAGGAATTTGTAGTATCAGTAATTGAGAGTAAATCTCCTTATTAGTAATTTCAAATACTTAATGATTTCTCATGACACATTTAAAGACAATTCCAATCTTCTAAATTGTACATAAATTGACATACTCACCTTTCCAGCTCATTTAACTTTTTTATTATTATTTATACTACTACTTTAAATACTAAGAGATGTATACATAGAGAGTACCTTGAGAATAACACTGTGGGTTAGAGAGAAAGCAGAGCCCATTCAGATATAACTTTTGCCCTTAATTCTTACATTATGTCACCTTTACTATTTTCTTAATGTTAAAATATTACTGAGTTAAATTAGGAGTCATAAAATGTCAGTGAACAAGAGTACATGTTCAGCTATAAAACAATATTGGGTCCTTTAGATTTGAGTTATTGATTTTATATACATTTAAAAAATCAATTCTACTCTAATATTGGAATAGTCTAAATAAAATGCATATGACAAAAGTATCAACTAAAGACCTGTCACTGTGCATAATAATCTCAATCGTTATTAAAAATCAAGGCACATTTTAAAACAAAATGTTAATGATCAAGGAATACAATTTTAAAATATGAAAGTAAGCATTCATTAATTTGTCACAGAACAGCTCCCTGATGGTGTATAATGAAAGGCATTCCACAAATCCACAGTAGTTTTGCTTGGTACCTAGCTTTGAAATTTACTTATGTTTTTTTGCCTTCCCCACTACAGGATGATTCTGCTCCATCTTTTGAGTGTTTCAGTTACAATGAATTAGAGTGATCTTCTTGAATTTCCATTTGATACTCTTGGAATTTATGGAAGATATAAACAAAACTTCTAATTGGTGTGTCACATTAAAGACATTGTTGTGAACTTGTAGTTCATGGTTTTGGAGAATATTTGTGAAAACTTTAGAAACCTTTTGAAGAATAAACCTGTGATGTTTATATATTTTTACAAAATCTGTGCAGAATTTTATTTTCATTTTGTTTCACTGTTCATATCTTTTTCTCTTTAAAATTCTCATACTTACATGAATCACTCTCCATAGATTGAGTAATACTAACTTCTTATAAGACAGGAACAATATTGTGGTCAATCCAATCATTTTTTCAAGGTTAAGAAAAATATGAGGGTCAGCGAGATAGCTCAGCACTCTAAGCTATCTACCTGACAACTCATGGACCTGGATTCAATCTCCAGTACATCATGCTATACTGGCCCCATGCTGAGCTGGTGGCCACTGAAACCAGGCTCGGTGAAGCATACCATGTAATCCCAGGACTGGGGAGGCTGAGACAGGAGGATCATTAAGAGTCTGAGCTGTGTAGTATGACCCTGTACTAAATAAATAAATTAAGACATAAATTAGTTAATAAAATATATTAAATTAGAAATCTATGTAAATGAATTCAAATGATGTCATTTTAAGTATGACCCAATCGAAGCTCTTTTTTTGCTACTAAATAACAAAATTACATGATTAATAATTGTTCAGAACACACAAACATTAGTTAGTTATTGCTCTTTAGGTTCTCCTATTCAAATGTGCATCTATTAGCCCTTATGTTTCCACCTATTGATTGTGGCATGTCACAAAACTAATAGACACTAAAACCAAAGGGACATTTTGGAACACTTTATTAGCTGAGCTCAGCGGCAACACTCTCCTCAGAAAACTGGCAAGAATGCACACTGATCCTAAGCGAGGCACAGTTTCTAAAGGGAAAAATCATGAGAGTAGGGAAAGGGGGAATTTTACAAAACTTATTTTGAGTTAGTCATGACCAAGGGTTAACTCTCTGTTCCTGTAGACACATCTGTAGACAAACTCTTTGTTTTGCAAACCCTACAGGAATATGTCCTTATTTGGCTTAGGTGTTGTTTTTGTTCCAGTAGTTGGTAGGACATCTGATGACAGTTTTCAGATGTTCTGTTTGTTCCGGTAATCAAAAGGACAGTTTAACTCATTTTGTAGAATGCTGAGAACATTTTTTCCCTAGGAATGCTGAGAAACACTTTCTTATTTGCACAAGCAGTCACATTTTGCAGTTAGACATGGGTAGGAGTTTACAAAAGAGAGGACAAGATATCACAAAACAGAGTGCGCATAAGTTTTACAAAATGAAGCTGGTTGAGCCAGCTTACAACATTGTCTTGCAAATCTGCACAATTTAATGTAAAGTGTAAGGTCTCTAAATTTTAGATAATAAAATTGTGAGAAAAAATAAGCAGAGTATATTTAAAACAGCTATTAAAATAAGGGAAATATAGTGACTATTTGTGCACAATACAATAAAAAAAAAACCAAATCCACTTTGCAACATCTTTGTGATAACGAATATTTATGAATACTTTTTACAATTTTTCTGTATGTAAAATTGGTTCAATAATAGTAACTTAAAGGGCTCTAGGAGTAAAAAGTACCTCTTTCTGCTACCAGGGTAAACTGGAAACTGGGGGAAATTAGCAAAGAAAATGATAGGCGAGGACTCAAAGTTTCCCAGGCACCTTGGCCCTCTCTCCCTCTAGGTTTCCCAGGTAGCCTGCCCCCAAACTCTTCCCCTTGCCACCACACAGAGCCAAACCTAAAACTGAAGAACAGGTCCACCTGAATGTGACCTGAGCAAAAAACAACTGCACAACTCTCCTTTGTTAACATTTAAGGTCCCCCACTGACCAGGTAGCCCTGCCAAGATTATCTGTTCCTTAGCTGTTCCAGCAGCTATCACTCTCCCTAAAAGATCCTATAAATTCTTCTGTCCCACATTTGTTGGCTGCTGTCTTGGCCTGCTAGACAGCCAGACTGCTTGATGCCCCCAATAATTGTTCTACTCATGTCAGAATGCCTGGTCTGGTTGATTGTGTGGGTTTGGACCCAAGAGAAAGTAGCAGAACTGAGCAACAGGAACACCAGCTCCATATCTCTAACTTTTTCACAGGCTGCAGGTGCTAAATTTGCTGCGACAGGACTCTGGTAGATAGCGAGGGACAACACCTCACTGACAGAGTGACACAGAGCAAGATCAAGGTCAGCAGTGAGCGAGAGTCCCCTGCACCAATGGTCTCTTTTAAATCTATATGCTTGTATTAACTTATAGTCTGTATGAATTTAAAAGAAAATTGCAAAAGAATTACTTTTGGGGCATGAAAAATATTTCTAAGCTTATAATACTAAAAGTAATGGCAAATATATCTCATGTTTCTTAGAAAGATGAAAAATTCTGTTGATAACAATGCAATATCACTGATGGACAATAGCAAAAAATAATAAATTGTGTGCTTCTATGGAAATGAATTCTGTGCAACAATGAAAGAGAGACCAGAGAGTATTAAGCAAATGAAGTACCATTCATTACATAAATATTTTGTCAATCCAAAACCTTGTTTTATAGAATGTACAAAAATAGATTTCACATAAATTTATCTAGAATATTTTACGTTAAAAATAAAATAAATATCTACAAAAGTAAATGCAGCCTATATTAAAATCAATGAGAAGGAATGGCCAGATAGCTCAACGGACTAAAGCATCTGCTTAGTTGGCCACAGGGGCCAGGATCTGATCCCCGTTGTGCCACGCCAGCCCCATCCCTGGGGCATGCTAATAGGCCTACTGAGACTGGGCATGGTGGCACTTGGGAGGCTGAAAACACCAGAATCACAAGTCCAATCTGTGTAGTGAGACCCTCTAGACCCTGTACTAAAATAAAAAAAAAATCAATGAGTGGCCATAATGTTACCCAAAGATACTAAGTATCAAAGTCATAAAGAAAAGATTTAAAATGGAAAAGACCAAAGGCCAGTCAAATAGCTCAGTAGATTGAAATGCCTGCTTAGGCAGGGCAGGTGGTGGGGGTTCAGTCTCTGATATATGGTGCCAGCCCCTCCCCAGGGGCTGAGATAGTGATTGAGACGGGTATGGCGGTGCACACCTGTAACCCCAGAGGTTGGGAGGCTGAAAACAGGAGGATCACTACGAGTCCAATCTACATAGTGTGACCCTGTAGGCCCAAAGATAAAAACTAAATACACTCCATCAAAATTTGTTACTATCTGTTCTCACAAATACATAATATTTGATATCAGAAAAGGCAATGCAGCATATGTTAAAATAAGACTCATAATGAAGAAATATTGAAATCTGAAACATTTATTTAATTTTTTTAATTTTTGCTTTATTGAAGTACAAATGTCAATGAGATAGTTTTAAGATACCTTGACAAGATGGATTTGATAAATTAATACATTGCAAACTGTTTTCATAATGTTTTGGTATCATAGAAGGTGCATACATGATATTATACTTACAGATATTATTACACCATATTTCTCTTATCAGTAAATAAAGAGAGTGTAGCTCTTTGCGTATCTTATTTTTATACCTGAATTACATCAAAGATTCAATAATTAATACTTTCTACCTTGATTTTTTCTTAGTGGTTGTCCATAGTACTAGAAGCTGACAAAATATCCTGTCAAACTACCATTAGTGCAAATCTTGCCTCTCATAGAATTATGTAGAAGCATGGCGTTATCTATCCCAACTGTACTATCTATACAAACACATCATGATTTTTCCCTTCTACCCCTTCCTTTGCCTACACCTGTCAAAGATGGGCTCTCCATTGTCATTCAACTAACTTAGGTGCTTGAACTCGACAACACAATCCAACACAGTCCAGCATTCCACAACAATGGTGAGTTATCCGAAGAAGTTGTCCACCATAGCCATTTACAGCTCAACTTAATATTATGGCCCCGCCATGTATACTTCATTTTTATACTTTTCTGCTGGATGGTTAAGACCTAGATAGAGCAAGACTTATATACCAACACATGTACTTAAAATTAGGTAATAGCAAAGTCATCAATTCAGGGCTCCTAGTATTGTGACTGACACTGAAGACTGCATGCTGGATCTCAGGCATCAGAAGACTTCAATACATCATTGAGCCCTGTGCTTTCAAAAAACCTTTAGAGAAAGAATATGGTTGTCTTCCTCTTTTTTTATTTTCTTTTTGCCGTTGATACACAATACTTAGCATGCAGAACTTAAAGAGGAAGCTCGTGGCTTCAGGAGAATCATTGAATTCAAGGTCTAGGACAGAATCTCATGAAGTTAAATGTTCTATAGCCCATGTTTTGAAGATTATACTACAAAAGAAAGAAGAGTATAAACTTAACCAAATTTGTTCATTGCACCTAATACATACAAAACTCAAAAGTTTATAATACCTCAAATAGGTATATATTGGAGTCAAAAGGCCATCTGAAATAAATAAACTTCTGCTGCATAAGTGTGAAAAGAAAAATAAACTAAAAATAAGGAAAAAAATTGTAAAAGCTGAAGTTTAATCAGTAAAGGTAAGTGAACACACAATAGAGAAAATTAGTGGACAAAAGTTCTTCTCAGAATCAACACAATTTATAAACTTCTAGATACAATCATGAATTTAGAATTATGAATTTGAAGGAATAAAGAAAATTAGTAATCATGAGTCCTGGAATAGAAAAGGGTTTTGAAATTACAAAACTGCATAGAGAGTTATGTCACTGAAATCAACAAATTAATGCATTCTTTGTTGTATTAACGTTATAGAATTATTTCATACAGTGAAACTATAAAATATAATATTTACTTAAAGTGTTCAGCATTAATAAAATAATCTTCCAATATGCAATGTTATAGTCTTTTTCTAGACTAATTATAATATATGTGTAATTTTCTTCTTGAATGCAAAAATATAGCGAATGAACATGCTCTGGACAGGAACACCATGCCTATCGAGAAGACTTTGTCATAAGAATGGAAAGACAGTTGAAATTTCTGAAAGTCGAGGTGGTTTACCATGATTTAAGGGAAATGTACAGCCTCAACAAACCAAAGAAATCATTAGATATTTTAATCATTAGTAATGCTGAAAATTCATTATTTTATTGAGAAACAAATAGCAATAAGACAGTATCAAAACTGATTAATAGGGCAGTTTCAATAATTAGTACATTGTACATTGTTATCTTCCCAGTGGTTATCCATAGTACAAGAAGTAGACAGTATATCCTGTCCAAACACTGTAGTACCAATCTTTCTACTCATTGAATTAAACAAAAGTAGCTGTATATATATCCTAACTATTCTGCATATACAGATACAAAATGGCCCTTCCTTTCTATACCTTTCTCTTGTTTAGTTCTGTCAGAGATGGGTATTCAATTGGCATCTAAATACTATAGGTGCTTGAATTCAGCACAATAATCCAACACAGTCCAACAGTGCACAGTAGTAGCGGTTTATTCAGAGAAGTAGTTGACTTGAGCCCTTCACAGTTCAGCATATTAATATAGCTTTACTTTATGTACCTCATTTTTATACTTTTCTGCTGGATGGTTAAGACCAAGATAAAGCAAGACCTATATAACAAGAAATGTAACTTCTGTATCTGATAAGGTCAATAATGTTCCCTCAGGATTTATCCTGTAACTTCATACTGCCCTCTGTAGATCCTTTGCCAGTGTCAGCCATCTGGATGAATCATGCCCATTGCTTGACTAATTTATATGCTGAAAATTCACAGAAAATAGGATGGAGTAGGAAGGTTTTCCTGTCAGATACATGATATTAACCTAAGCTTTCCTATTAAAAATCAGTAAAAGAAAATCATATACCCATTCTCACTATTTACTGTATAGTCAAAATTTTATCAAAGATTTACTTTTGCTTATCACAGAAATGATACAAAAAATAAAAATGCAACAACATAGACTATGGGAAATCTTAAAGGAAATTTTATATTCTGTAAAAAATAAATACTTTAATTTCTTCAAATTTCTTATCAGGAGTGACTGAAATAAAAATATAATTGATTCTCATTATCATTATCATGGAAATGGCTTCAAGAGAAAACTGGTCAGATGAATATAACTGCTTTGCTTTGTCAACCAGAACAAGTATTGCTACAAGCAGACAGCAGTCTTTTTGGAATGCTTAAGACCTGTTGTATACAACTCGTCTACTCACAAGAGGAGAAACCCAGGAAACAACTTAGATGTCCTTCCTGATTTCATCATATATGTCAAGCACCAAAGCACCTCCCAGCCTTGGAGAACACTGGTCCACGCACCCCTGAAAGAAGCTGTGTCTTCTTCACCACAAGGAATCCTCCTGCAGCCACCAACTGTGCCTGTGCATATGACCTCAGTTCCTTTTCGCCCTGACTACATCCTCAAGTGGCAGCAAATTATTTCAAATGGATGGAAGTTAAGCCGGTAACAGCAGTGATGGACTGCACAGTCATCCAGGTGATAGTGATGTGAATATTTTTGGGTCCGGAAGTACTCCCTTCGCAATGTCATATATACCAAAGTAGGCAGCTTGGTAGATGACAATACCCTGCACAGACACATTAAAGCCTCCTTGATACAGGCCCTTAATCCTATTCAGGGCCTTTGAATTCCCATTCGGCTCCAGCTTTATCCACATCAGCTGCTAGACGATACTGGCAAAGCCAAGAGGGTACACAAAGCACAAGGAATGTGGGCCCTGAGGCACCTCCTGATGTCAAGTTCCCTGCAAAGTAGCACCAATACTGGGTCCTCTTATCCACACCACCCAGGAAGTTCTTCTTGTATTTATCTTCAAAGGCAAAGCTGAGAGCCTGGGTGGGGAAGCATCTGATGACACTGGCCAGGTTACCACACCAGAAGGACACCCCTGCTCTTGGGGATTAATGAATAATCATTGAAAGAGTGACACAACAAAAGACTTTTCAATAAACCAGGAGTAAGTAAAATAATCATAAAACAGTTTAAAGAAATATTTACATATAAAATGTTTAAGAATAAATTTAACAAAGTATGTACAACCAATGAACTCTGAAACAAGACATTCAAAAGAAATTATAAAATATTGAAGGGAGTAAATAAAAATTTTCAGACAGGGCTGGGAGATAGCTTGGAGGTCTAAGCCCCTACTGGGCAAGCACAAGGACCTGGGTTCAGTATCTGGTACTGCATGCCATATCAACCTGATGCCATGCTAGCACTGAAACCAAGTTCTGTGGCACACACCAGTAATAGCAGAGCTAAGGAGACTGAGAGAGGATCTCCATGAACCCAAGCTGCTTAGTGAGATCCTGTACCAAATAAATAAATAAATCTTAAAAAATAATTAAGACCAAGGATCCAAAAACTTAAATATACATAATGTGAAATATAACAAAGTTGATCTATATATTCAGTTCAATCTTAATGGAAACATACCTTACAGAAAATAACAGGGTATTTTTCTGAAAAAATTATGTACAAAGGGTACTTGGAAAATACAGTGGATATTTTTTGTAGTGCATCTCTAAATCTAAAACTTGTTACAGTAAAAGACACTCATGAAAAGAATTCACATGTTTATGGTTATGTTTATTAGAATATGTAGCAGTTACAACTGAATATTTTGAAAAAGTAGTTTAAATGCTTAATTATTCATGAAGGAAATATTCAAACTTCTACATGAACAAACGATTCATCATTAAGAAATCAAAAGACATAGAATAAGCACTTGCCTGGCAAGTGCAAGGGACTGAGTTCAATACCTGGTTCTGCCAAAAATAAATAAATAAAAAAGAAAAAAGAAAAGAAATCAAAAGGCAAGAGCATATATTAATAAAAACATAGAGCAAATGGTGGCCCTACATAAACGCCCTACTATATGCTTTTGTAAAGGTAAATGTTTGAAACAGTGTTCAGAAATTTCTTATAAAGTTAAATGTAGAGCTCTGTGACTCCGCAACTCCATCCATGTGTGTCCACTAAAAATACTCAAACAAAGCTGTACGAATGCTTGCTTACATGTGAAGAGCAGCTGAAAAGTGTAGTGTATATTACATTTTTAAAAAATGCCAATTATGGGGGCCAGGGAGATGGCTCAGTAGGGTAAGCACTTCCCTGGCAAGTGCAAGGGCCTGAGTTCAAAGCCCGGTTCCACAACACACATACACACACAAAAAAGCCAAGTATGGGAATTTCATCCCATGGATTGTGAATTAGTAGTGAAAGGTAACTAGTGCTACATGAAATATCACGAATGACTACAGAGAACATTATGCTGGTGTTCAACAGCCAAAAACATAAATCCCATACTCTACTACACATGATTAAAAAATGAATTTTTAAGTATATATGAAACTTGTTTTTACAAAAGACAAATCATTATCAGTTCCTCAAAATGTTCTCCCTCACTGCAAGCAAACTTGTCCCTCCATTATTCCTTGCAACACTCTCTGAAGCAGCCTTGTAGATCCTGATTTGTGACGCTTCATTTCAGACAAGCACTTAAATATGGTAACGGTCTTCCCAGTGCTGTGGTATTCAAAACATGCAAATATACAAAGCTGAGGATTAATTTTTGAATCTAGCAATGGATAGTATAGACTTAGCCAGAATAGGCCAAAAGAGGATGTTACAGGTAATAATAGGTAGTGTTTATATATTAAGCATGGTAGAGCTTCCTTGTATAGATTATTAGAATTTATTGAAATTTAAGGCAGTTCAGGTCTCTTAGTAAGATTTTTATTTTCCTTTATTAAATTTATCACAGAAATTCTAAACTATGTGCCAAAAGTAAGTTCAGTATTTATAAGGTTGTATAGGGGGAGATGTTTTCTCATGATTTTTTTTCTAAGAAATGCCCATGTGAATTTAAATACCGTGGTGATTTAAAATCTTGTGATGGTTTCAGCAAGAGAAGTGGTAAAAAGGGAAGAGAAGAGAGAAGGCAGGATGGAGGAGGACGACAAAGCGGGTAACTGAGCGCGGGAGAGAGCCCTGGAAGCTGCAGGAAAAAGCATGGGAAAAGGCACACTGCCTTGGAGGACCTCCTGTTTGACCAAAGTATCTCAATGTCTGCACACATATGTTGCAAAAGTGTTAAGAAAAGCAGAGTAGGAATAAGGGCTGAGACCCAACTTTGCCTTAGAGCTAACATAACAGAACTATTTGAACCCAGGGGAAAATGAGTTCTGTAAAAACCAAACGTTAAGGTTGAGATTTTCTTGAAAAATCCCTCGCCAAGGGCCGGGGACACAGCGCAGCAAGGCTCACAGTCAGGGCAGCGCCTGAAGTTTCTTTCCTGTTTTATTTTTCTGTATTTCCACAAAAACATAGAAAATATGTTAAAATAGGTATGTTTAGTTTAGAAAAGACAAAATGGAAAAGAAAAAAACAAACAATGATATACTACTGATAGTTGTTACGATTTAAATAAGACAATTTTTCTGGAGTCCAGATGACACAACAAGCAAACTTTGCCTAATATAATTAAAATTGATTCAAATAATTAAAAAACTGAAAGAAAAATGGTTTTGGTAGAATGTGTTATTCTGTTGCAAGGAAAAAAGTTATTTCATTAGATATTTAAGTCTGAGGGGCCGACCGAATAACTCAGTGGATTAAAGCACCTGTAGGTAGGCACAGAGGCCCGAGATTCGATTCTCCAGCCTGCCATGCCAGCCCTGCCCCCGGGGCAGGCTAAGAGGGCAATTGAGACTGGGCGTCATGGAGCAGGCCTATAATCCCAGCTCTTGGAAGGCTGTAAACCGGCAGATCACCATGAGTCCGATCTGGTAGTGAGACCCTGAACACCCTGTAGACCCTTCCCTAAAATACAAAAATAGATAGATGATAGATAGATAGATAGATAGATAGATAGATAGATAGATAGATAGATGATAGATAGATAGATATTTAATTCTGATAATGTAACAATTTTTACTAAATGATTCTAGTCAAAGTAATTTGAGTGAATTAACAATGAAAGCAATCTCCTTTAATGATAATGGTTTTAAATAAAAGTTGGAAAGTGAATGTTTTACCAGTAAAAGCATTTCATGTAGAAACTATTTCCTTTAGCTGCTTACCCATAGTTAACTTTATAAATGTTTTATCAACTATAAAGTATTACTTTATATTAAGATCATTTTGTATCATAGATTATTATAAGAATCATAACTACCCATTCAAACTCAGATAATAGCATTCATTAAGTTAATCAATTTTTTGTAAACATTTTAAGAATAATACTTAAAATCTACCTAAAAGAAATGTGTTTTTGTTCGTCATTCCTATAGCACTAATACCTCAAAACATTGCATTTGGTATTAATGAGCAAGATACAAATTATAATAAATAACATTTTCAAAGGCCTATTCTAAGTAAATGATTTTATTTTCAGTTGACAGTGATAGAGCGATCGCTATTATGTTACAATTCCTGATGCTTCATTTATTTTCGTTGGTAAAATGAAAAATGTCAGAGATTGAGAGGGTCGAGCTCATAGCAAATTTAATGTTCCTGGCTTTATCTCTTTTCTAACAGGATTTCTCAAGATGACATATTAATTGTACAGAGAACAATACTTTTCTTCGTAGTTAGTGAGAAGTTTGTTTTCCCTTGTTTTACTGTTTAAACATGACATGATGATAATGTAGACACATTTTTAGAATAAATAATGCTGTGGTCCTTGAAATAAAATCAAGAGTGGCTTATTTGTCTCATCTGTATCTTTGAAAATTTTGACCATTTAATTGTAACAGAAAGTTACTCGAAGTACATGTTACATGTCTATAGTCTGAAAAGGTAAAATATCCTGAAATATGTGCATTTTTTGTATGAACTTAGGATTTAATGACATGGTACCAAGTGGAAACTCACTGTGCCATTCAGTAAGTTACAAGGCACACACACCTGGTCACATCCACACAATTCAGCAACAAAAGGCAGCGGGCCGCTCACTCATACAATTCGAGTAGATCTCAGCCATTGTGCAGAAGCCTTTAGATGTGAGTCTCACAAAATCATAAACTGTATGATTGTATCTATATGATATCTCTTAGGAAACAAAGCAATACTTACATATGACTTATAATGAGATGCAACAAATCAATGATTTTTTATTTATTTATTTATTTTTTAGATAATATTTTGCTCTATTTGACTTATCACCTACCTATCCACCATTGCATCCATCTATTCAACAATACATTTTGTATGCATTTCAGGATAAATTGTAGACACCAATACTGTATCCTAAATACTTCAGCATTATTTTTTTAATTTAATTTATTTTTTATTTTATTGAGGTACAAATATCAATCAGACAGTTTCAAGATACCTTAACAAGACAGATTCGATAAATTAATACATTGCAAACTGTTTTCATAATGTTTTGGTATCATATAAGGTGCATACATGATATTATATTTATAGATATTATTTTAGCAGATGTCTCTTATCAGTAAATTAAGACTGTAGCTGCTTACTTATCTTATTTTTTATACATGAATTATATCAAAAATTCAATAATTATTTTCCTAGTTGATGACCATAGTACTAGAAGCAGACATAATATCTTGTCCAACCACCATTAGTGCAGATCTTGCCTCTCATAGGATTATGTAGAAGCACAGCGTTATCTATCCCAACTGTACTGTGTATACACACACATCATGATTTTTTCTTTCTATACCCCTTCTTTTGTCTACACCTGTCAAAGGTGGGCACTCCATTGTCATTCAATTAACTTAGGTGCTTGAACTCGACACCACAGTCCAACACAGTCCAGCATTCCACAACAATAGTGAGTTATTCAAAGAAGTTGTCAACCATAGCCATTTACAGCTCAGCTTAATATTATGGCCCCACGATGTATACTTAATTTTTATACTTTTCTACTGGATGGTTAAGACCTAGATAGATCAAGACTTATATACCAATGCATGAACTTTATATTTCTTATGTGGTCAGTGAAGTCCTCTCAGGGTTTATCCTGTAGTCCTGTACATTATTCTGTAGATCCTTTGTCTGTGTCATCCATGTGGATGAGTCATGACCAATGCTTGACCAGTTTGTTTTCTGTGAGAACTTGAGAGAGAGTTTTATCTTCATGTGACTCTCCCCAGGCACACTGTGGAACTTCAGTCTCTTTCCTCAGTGGCTCCATAATCTCCTTGTTCAGGAAATCAATGATTTTAGAAACCACAGATCTGTGAATGTGTCCATACAAAAGAGTAAGGAAGAAGTGCTATATGGAGGACCATGAGGTGCTGCTTTTGACTATTCTGTGGGTTATCTGAGTCTCTTCATTTGATGGAATTCATAAGCTACATATGTAAAATCAATTGTACAGCATGTTGCTTAACATCAATATTAGAGTGCTCATAGGAACAGAAGGAAAATAATTTCTAAGGATATCCTACCTAATTTTTTCTTCATAAGAATAAGAAATTTTGCTCACTTTGTCTCTTGCTTGTTAATAGTTTTCTTTAAATACAATAGTGTCATATAATGTCTGATGAATGGGAGATAAAATTTCTCACTAACAAATAGAATAACAATTCTATGTGACAAAGATTTTAATACCTGAAAACACAGCAATTAGGCACACAGGTATTAAAACAAACCTGAAGTGAAACTAAGGAAAATACATTTTCCTTTAATCCATATTTTCTGTTGTGCAAGTTGAATAGAGCAAATGACAGTCTGTAAATATGATTTTAGCTACTTTTTCTAAGTGGTATTTAAAACTCCATATTGTGATCCCTACTAAGTTATTTAAACTTTCTGACTCTTCTGTTGAGATGGTGATATTGTATGTTTTGCTAAGTCATCATGAGAATTAAACAAACATATTCAGAATGTGTTATTTAGTGGGTTCAAATGAGTATAATTAAACAACCAAATACAATGCAATACACTGCAATACAGTACAACACAATACAGTACAACTAAACCATCAGCCAATTTCAAAACAATAAATCTGAGTTCAAATTCTAATACACTAGGGGCCAGGGAGATGGCTCAGTGGAATAAGCACTTTCCTGGCAAGCATAAGGGCCTGAGTTCAATCCCTGGTTCTGCAAAAAAAAAAAAAAACAAAAAAAAAAAAACAAATTCTAATACACTGACAAAACTAGAAACCATTTCAGAAGAACATCCGGTAGTTTATTTGATTTGTGATATCAGTGTGTATCATAGAGAAGAAGAGAAGAGGGAAAGAAATGGAAAAGAAAAAGGAGGAGAAGAGAAGAGCTAGGAAGAAGACAGGAGAAAGGGGACAAGGGGTGGAAAGGGAGGAGAGGAGAGAAAAAGGAAGGAAAGGCGAGGGGAGGGGAAAAGAGGAGAGAGTGTTGTAGAAATTTTAACCTAAATTTTCAAAAAATAGGACTCTATATATTTACAAAAATTAAGTCTTTCTTTTTTTAATGGTGTTCCTTCAAGTTTCTATAATCTCCTTACTACAGACTAAAGTGTACTACAACCTAGTTTTTCATAACCCATATGAACTTTAAAAAAATATTTTACACTCATATCCCTCTTCATATGCTAGTGGGATATTATTCTGTGTAGTATAGATAAAATAATTTCTACAACTAATTTTAACAATAATTTACAAGATTTGAGACTTTTTAAGTTTATTTAAATTCCTTTGCATAGTTGGCCCTCTTGTTTCCCAGACACACTTAATCTTCTCTGAGCCTCTGTACATATCTGCACTAGAATGGTCATTCCACAGTTCTTAGAGTTGCTTTACTGCATTTCTCAGTTTGAGTTTCATATGCTCATAACAGCAGAATTTACAATATTGTTATCATGGAAGTGGCTTATATCTTCATCAACAGATGATCGGATAAAGAAAATGTGAATGGATGTTCAATGCAGTACTACACCGCCATAAAGAAGGATAAACTCCAATCATTTGTACAAAAATAGATGCCTTGGGACCACAATGGTAAATGAAATAAATCAGGTGAACAAGCTTAAGGATTAAATGATTTCTCTTCTATGAGACACTCAACTATTACATCAAAATTTTTGTCATATATGAAAAAAAATCACATAATATTTAATAAAGGACATTATTAATGTAGAATAGATTTTTACAGATGAAAATAAAAACATAAATAATAAGAAGTAGAGAAATAGATTCTTGGTGAAAGAGACCTAATGAGACTTCCAAAGTGCCTGATTTAAAGGACATTCCTCCAATCACTGTCAATTTGCACAGTGTATTTCATGCATATCACTTGCCATCAATCTTTCTTGTAATTTTATATATATTTATATTTATGACATTAA
>PVKA01010278.1:0-65054 GCA_004027165.1 Ctenomys sociabilis
GCTTCTACATAATTCTATGAGAGGCAAGATCTGCACTAATGGTGGTTGGACAGGATATTATGTCGGCTTTTAGTGCTATGGTCATCCACTAGGTAAATAATTATTGAATCTTTGATATAATTCAGCTATAAAAAAACCTGTAAATATAATTTCATGTATGCACCTTGTACAGTACCAAAACGTTACGAAAACAGTTTGCGATGTATTAATTCATCGACTCTGTATGGTTAAGGTGTCTTGAAACTGTCTGATTGACATTTGTATTTTAATAAAATAAAAATAAATGGAAAAAAAAATGGAAACAGACTAAACAAAAGCCAGGTAGTGTAGTATATCTGGAGAACCAGGGCAGGAGGGACTCCAAGAATGCTTGAGTAGGGAAGAGCGTGAATGACGAAGTAGCACCTTCTCAACCCTGTCCCGGGCGCCGATGGTCTTCTCCTACCTGACTCCTGTGGCCTGTCCTTCAGAGCTGAGTCTTCAATCTGCATTCTAAACACTTGCTGATGCCTGAGCTACAGACATCCAACCAAGGACAACCTCTAGTTACATTTGCTTCCCAAGTGGTCACTGTCACTTGGTTTCAAAATCCTAGACCTTCTAACCATAGTCAATACACTGCTGTCACTGTTTGCAGACATGAGGTGTTCTTAACTTTCTGTTCTGGCCCTGTGACTGAATTTTCAGGACTGGTCTTTATGTTTTGTCTATAATTCTAAATATCTGCCCTTTTTTTAAGGATAGGTTATGCTGCTGATCTCAGCGTGTCCTCTGTTAGCAGAGACAAGAAGGCTCACTGGAAGACGTGTTGATAGTCACCCCCTTAGTGCCTTAGTCCTGCTCACCAGGTGGGGAGCGCTTCCTGCCTCTTGCGGTGGTGTTAGCCCTGAGCCTAGCACTCTGTTCCCTGGTTTCTCTGCTTCCTTTTTCATAGTCTCCTATGCAGATTTGCATCCAGCCCTCATAGCAGGGCCTTGACTCTGAGCCTGCTAATCTCTCTGCTGTGCTTCTACTCTCCTCTCCTCCCTCCCCAAGTGTCAGACAAGCAGAGGACATAATAGCTTCAGTGGCTAGAGTTCTACCACTGCACCCTGCAGAAGTATGGCAGTGCTACTGCACTACCAAGAGTGCTGCAAATTCTGTGTATCCAAGATAAAGTCCACTGCTCTACTTTCCTGACATGGTCCCTTGCCAGGGCCTCCTGTCTCACCTTGTAGCCCCAGTGTCTATGGAGTCGTGACAACCAAAGCATCTTTAGAGAAATCCAGGCTTTGTTCAGGTACCCCTCTTCCACCAACCCAGAACCAAGCTTTTCCACTTCCACCCTTCTATCTCACCTGCAGTATACCCTATATACCTTCATCTTCACTGCACTCACAGCCCTCCCAGAGCCATGTCTTGCCTAGGTGGCTGCGAGTTCTTTAGATTCTTTCCTACCTGTCATGCTCACTCTCTCAGTCTACAGAGACGCACAGCCTTGCAGATCTTTTGAAGTCTTTTGCCATCCCGTCCATGGAAAGCCTCGAGCTCTCCCACTGCTCCTACCTGACAAAATGAATGCATCATGCAGACTCCACTTCCCTGTCCTCATCGTGCAGACCTTCAGCCCTTCCCCACTTCTTGGCCTTAGTGGCCTCGTTAGCATTGCTCAGAATTAGCTCCCAGCTCTTGTATATATTGTTTTTTACCAAATGTGCAAGATGTGGAAGCCATAGTCCTGCCTCCTCTCTGGGCTCAAATTTGCCATTACCCTTTCTGCAATCAATTCCTGAATCATCAGCGTCATTTACATTTATTATTTAGAATCTCATGGGACTATTTCTTTTTTTGCTATTTTGAGATTATTTGTGCATTAATTTCATCTTTCACTTAAAGTCCATTCACCCTTGAGCCATAAGCTCTCCTGTAACAAAGTTAATTTTACTCATGGTTAGTTTTGTCCTATGAAGCAGCACAGCACGTGCCTTGGTGGGCGTTTCTTGTCTGTGAAGTTGGTGTCTGGGTGGCTGACAACACAGGCCTTGCACCGATCAGATAGGCCACGTGTCTATATGCCACTCATTGGCTAAGTCTTGGAGTATATTTTAGGAGTGCTCCAGACAGGTACTATGCATTGCTAAGGCTATTTATCAATGAATGAAGGGAAAGAAATTTGCATAAAAGTAAATTTTATATTTATGAATTATATGAAAATGATTGATGTGAAGATTCAAATCCTCCCCTCAAGGAAATCCCAACATCACAGGCTTTCAGTGGTAAGAAAGCTTTCTTGTTATGAGGAGTACATTTCTGGTGCTTGACTCTCAACTTTCAAACGTTTTTTGCTTTTATATTTTGCTTTTTGAGACAGCTCTCACTATGGAGCTCAGGCTGCCTTGAGCTCACTTTGTAGCCAGACTGGTCTTGAATTGTCAAGGATCCTCCCGCCTTAGCCTGCTGAGCGCTGGGGTTACAGGCATGCAGGCATGCGCCACCATGTCCAACTCACCCCCCCCCACTTTATACTTAGTAACAAATCCAGAAGCTAGACCACAGTTTCCCCATATCAGTAATGAGGCAGAGGTCAGCACTTTTGCATAGGTAGCAATGATAAATCATATACATGTAAAACTAATGTTTAGCATGTAGAGTGGATAAACCCTTTCCTATTAGGTCGTATCTTATGGTTATGGACAGACCTATTGAATTCCTAATGTCCAGTATCTCAGAAAGTGGTTTTATTTTAAGATAAAGTCCTAGGGCTGCCCAAGTAACTCATGGATTAAAGTGCCTGTAAGCAGGCACAGGGGTGGGGGACTTCCATCCCCAGCCTCCCTGCAGGCCTCGATCCCCAGGATGTGCTGAGATAGCAGTTGAGACTGGGTGTGGTGGCACTTACCTATAATCCCAGCACATGGGAGGCTGTAAACAGGTGGATCACTATGAGTGGGATCTAGTAGTGAGACCTTGAATACCCTGTACATTGTTCCCTAAAATACAAAAAAAAAAAAAAAAAAAAAAAAAAAAAAAAAAAAAAAGATAAAGTCCTTAAAGAAGTAATTAAAGTAAATGAAGTCATAGTGCTCATCCACAGTCTAATGTGATGAGTGTTTTCATGAGATTAGGAACACAGGCATGGAGTGAAGACCCAAGAAGAGAGCATCTGTGTGGCTCCAATTTGTGTCTCTGACCCTGGAGGGCAGAGGCAGGGCAGGCTGTGGCTTTTAATTCTTATGCAAGGTTAGAGCCCTCTGACAATGGTCCTCGCACTGGCAGAGGCCCGGGGGTCGTGGACATCACGTGGAGTCCAGGAGCACAGCATAGCCTCGGCCTGCTCTCCCTGTCCTTAGGTTTTACGTGGATCACTGCCTGTAATTTAGGTCAATCATCAACGCCCCTCCCCCAAATACTGTAGGTGGGTAAAAATTCCACTGGTTTGGTAGCTCACATTGGGTTTAAATTCCAACGTAAGTCTTTGGAAGAGACAAGCTCTGTACAAACTGTAGCAAAACCCATCCCCAAACCAAGGAGAGAGCCTGGAGAATGTTGAAAAAAATAAGTTTCTGCTGTTTGAAGCACTTGCCAAGCCTTGCCATGAGTCTTAGGAGCCTGATTTTGCACGTACCTGCCTGTAGGTACTTCAGTGCTCTTTGGTTTGTACTAAGCTTGCTGAAGCACAGCGGCCCTGGTGCTGCCTGCTTGCCTTTCTTGTATTGCCTTCCCTGAGGGAGCTGTCTAGATGGCCGGCCCTTTGCTTCTCATCGACAATAACTGTAAAAGAAAAGTAGGGCAGATTAGTATTTGCTAAAATGACTGTGTGACATGTGCACTGTGAACATTACCTCACCTAAATCTCAGCTCTCTGAGTAATTAAGATCCCATTTTATAATGGATGAAGTTGAGGTTAAATGGTTAAATATTTTTTCCAAAGGAATGGTATGTGGAAGTGTCACTAGTAAAAGTTAAATAAATGCAAGTTCCAATTTTAAATTATAGAATAATGACAAATATCTACACTTATGGTGAAAACAAGCATGACTTCCTTGAAAATTTTGCATAGTATCTCAGGTTAAAATTTCCTCCCCCTTGAAACCTCAGGACAGCTTTTGCACTGAGGACCAAGGTGCGTCTTCCTTTCTGAGATGAATAGTGTGGTCTGTCAGTTTGCACACAGAAGCTTAATTTATTTTAGTTGTATGATGACATCTATATTAAGATCATAGCCATTTCCCTGCTGTGATCAATTGTTGAGTATTGCAGGATATAAATAATTAGTATAACTCTGTATGCACACAGACATGAAAACAGTGTTGGAGCAATTGATACACACATAATATTTTCTTTTGTTAGTAAAAAAAAAAAGTGGAAATCATCCAAAGACAGGCTGAGATACATTGCTAGAAGATGGGGGAAGAAAGGTGACATCTTGGGACTTCAGGGGAGGCATCGTGACACCAAGGTGTGGCTGGACAGGAGGAGGTCTGGCTGCTGCAGGTGAAACTAGCTTCAGAGCTTAATGAAGAGACAGCAACGCAATTCTGGCTGGAAAAAGCTCCAGCTGTGAAGTTGCAAATCAACCTGTCCCAGTCAGACAGAAATACAGAGAAAGTGAATGTGGAACACCACTTCTTTATCTACTTAAAATATTAGAGAGAGCGTAGGAAGTTTAGAATATTGTCAGTTACAATTAAAAGGCTCATAAATCTTCTTCACTGTGCAAGTCTAAATAAGCACTGAAGTTTATACTCAATTAAACATCGACATAGCTTCTTCACACCTCCTGGCCTACTCAAATACATATATTTCTATAATGTATTTGGAGCAAGCAAGTTACAATGCATCCTTTGTTAATGAAGTCTACAAAAACACATCCTCAGATAATAAATTACAGAATTCTCTCATTCTGTACTGTATATGACTAGCTTTAATTATATCTTAATATACTGAAGATGCCAAGGTGCAGGTAGAAAATAAACTGATTACTGATATGTGTCAGATCATAGATCAATTGGGATGACCTGTTATTTAAAGTTCTTCAGTTTGTACATATAATTGGTTTGAAATACAAATGTTTTTACACATCAGGCAAGAATCTAATTTTTTCAATATTCAGAGTACTTAATTTTATAAATAATTTCATTTCATGAGGTGAAAATTTTATAGTTTATTAATATTACAGTGTCTTAATATGCTACACTAAGCGTGTCTGTCTCCTGGGGACCTGGAGATGAGGCCATGGGAAATCTCACCAACTCTTGTCACGAGCCGGAGCAGCTGGAGCGCAGGCTCGGCAGGTGAAGGCACAGAGCCCCTAACCTCTGCGCAGCGAGCACGCTATTGCTCAGCACTGTACAAGCAAGACAGCACAAAAGGGTGGCTGCTCTGCATCCCTCTGTAAACTCATCAGTCAGTTTACATTCTGTACTAAAGACCCAAGTCATAAAGGGCCGAGCAAGCTATCACCAGTTTCACTGACGGTCCCTGGTGCTCGAGAGAGTTCTGCTTGGAAAGACTGCTTGGTTCCAAATATACATTGTGTTCTGACGACATAGCTCTGCTTTGGCTTCTAACGCAAAGCTTACATTTCAGGTATTTTTTTTTTTTTTTAATTTTAGTACTGGGTTTACAGGATCTACAGGGTCTCGCTGCATAGATCAGACTTGTAGTGATCCAACTGTGTTCAGCCTCCCAAGAGCTGGATTACAGGCACATACAGCACCATGTCCCAGTCTCAATTGCCATCTCAGCATGCCCCGGGGGTGGGGCAAGGTCCTCCAGCCACTGATGGGCCTAAGCTGGCACTTTAAACTGCTATTTTTCTAATATAAACGACAACTCTTTCATAATACAGTTTGTCTGTTCTTTCATGTAAAGCTTACTGGATAAGTATCCACGCCTCATACTTATGGTCCTGAACATTAGGGAGATTCTCTGAACACAAACACGTGCACATGCGCACAGGTGTTTGTCAGGTTTGTGCCTGGAGCCTCATGCTCAGCATCGTCTGGTTGCACGTGCAGGTCAGTTCAAAGCTGAGTTACGTCACAGTTACGTCCACGGAGTATCTGTGCTCACCGTAAGTGAGAGCTTTGCACTCAGATCTTAGTTGTGAAACTGAATTTGGATGAAAGCGCAATACTCAAAACTTATTATTCATATCTTTCTTATAATCACAGAATTTTAAGTTGGAGTTACAAGTCACAGCTCCAAGCTCCACAGACACTGTGACCCCCTACTTTGCCATGCCCAGCAGCTCCCAGCCGCAGTGCTTAGGCCTGTGTGCTGGAAACAGAATTTGACATCAGAGTTGTTTGTTAATCTCTGTGCTTCTATGCTTTATTTATTTGGATAATTCATGAATACTGACAAGTTACAAGACTTACCATTTGAAATACCAGTAATTAGAGCCAATGTTTCCTCTTTCATAGTCGAGCTCTGGACCTTATTTTTTACTCGCCAAGCCTGAAGCACACTGTTCTCGTTCCTATGTGTACTTAGGGCAGCTACACAACACACCCTTATTCTCACTCACCCCACCCCAACCTCACCATATCCTTCAAGTCTCATTGTGTGAGGTGACACAAAGAAGAGCTCAGTGAAATCCCGGACAGTAAGACTTGCCCCATGAGTGCCATTTACCTGCCCCCTTATACCCCATTTTACCTTACCTTAATGTTTAAGTCACGTAACTGTGACATAACTCAGTTTTGAGCTGACCTGCATGTGCAACCAGACGATGCATGTGCACATGTTTGTGTTCAGGGAATCTCCCAAATATGCACAATAGTGTTCTTGGCCTATTCAGTAGCATAACCAAATTTCATAAATATTTTCTTTACTCTCTTCTCAAATTAGAAGAAAATATTTTGTTCCTTCAAGTGAGCAGTAATGTACCTGTGTTAAAAACTCAGACGAGAACTGAGACTATGTCTGCAGAAATACACAGTTAGTAAGAAAGAGGAGTCAAAAAATCAGTGGCAAGAATTGGCAATAGAGCAATTGCTCAGATAACAAAATGAAAAAAAAAAAAAAGTTTAAAAAACTGCAACAAAAATCACTTTGTGTGCCTTGAAGGACAAGGACATTCTGGACTCCAGAGTTCACAGGGGCAGTGTCTGTGCCACCTCCTGAGGAAGCCCAAGGAAGCTGCAGAGTTACTAGGGCTCTGTCTAAAATATTTCACACACAACACAGTGGAGTTGAGCAGGTGCGACCGGAGGAGTGAGCTGAGGCCAGCGAGCGAGGAGCCAGGTACAGGTGAGAGCAAGAGTCCTGCATCACGACTCCAGGGCATCTCAGCTTGCAGAGTGCAGTAGAAACACAAACAGTGTGACTGGTGGAGGTCAGAGACCACTCCTTGAAGCAGCCAGTGGCTTCCCCTTCACAGGGACCCTCCAAAGAGAAGCAGGTGCAGTAGAGCTGGGCCATTTCTGAAAGTTCTATCACAGCCAGGCTGAGGCAGAGCATCAGCTTCTGCTCTTTACCAGAAGGTGACACAGAGAGCCATGGCCAGTGCATCCATGGAGGCTGCTCTGCCTTGCAGATGCGAAGCTTGCTTTGAAAAAATGCAAAGCTTGCTCTGAAAACAGCTGTGGCAGACTAGTTTACTTCTGTGATGCCATCCCTCTGGGCTTCTGTGAGGACTGCTTGTGCTCCAGGTAGTGGCCAGAGTAAGAGACTAGGCAGACATGATGGAGAGCACTACTGTTGAGGGGGACACCAGATTTGGGGGAGTGCAGCTCGCTTCTTCCCTCTGGGGACAGAGGCTATAGGGCCAGAGAGCTGCTGCGGGTATTGTATGCTGCCTGGATTCACACCTACTGATTGTTCATATTTAACAGGATTTCCTGGGGGGGGAGGAGGTCTGGCTCAGGCTACCTCAAGGGTGGGTCTGGGGATGGAACCTCAGTCCCCTGCACCTGACTGGGTTTTTCAGAGCAGGCGCTTAAACCCAGAGGCCCCTGATTTTTCATATTTAAAAGCTTTGCTAGATTTGATTGCTTGAAAGAGCAAAAGACATTCACATTTTTAATGCATAAGGTGAAAGTACAGTGTGAACAGCTGTAAATCAACACATGAATAGAGAAAAAACAAACTATAAACAAGGACAAGCTCATTTAGATAGCTGAGTGCATTTTCGGGTCCATGAACATTCTTGGGGAAGCATGTTTGTTTGTGAATTAAGTTGTGTCAGCAGCTGCATACCCCTGAATTATCTTGCCATGTGTAAATAAAAACACACGAATAACTTACACAACTCCTCAGATTAGCATTTTCACTCTGCTCAGGAAAACAAATGTCTTATGCAGGGCTGCTTCAGGAACCTGCACTGGGAAGGCTCAAAGGTCAGTGGTGGGAGTGAGAAAGTCTATGTCAATGGGTTGAAGGGTCTGTGCTGCAGGCTGAGGAATCTGCCCTGGGGCCAGGAAACAACGCTCAAGGTAAGCAGGAGAGATTCTCCAAAAGTACCACAGCCATTCTCAGAGACAGTGAGGTCCCAAGCTCCTCCAGTGATGAGGAAAGCCGAGTTCCCATCAGGAAAGCCAATGTGACCAGCTTCTCCAGGAGGCTGAGCAGTGCTCCATCTTCCCCTCCAGAGCCAGGAAGCGATGCTCATGATGAGGACTAGGGCCTGTGAGACATTCAGCAGACTAAAGCGCTTGCTTAGGCAAACACAGGATCAGAGTTCAATCCCTGGCACTGCATGGCACGTCAGCCCTGCCCCCAGGTTGGGCTGAGCCCGGGAATAGGAGCTCATGCCTGTAATCCCAGCACGGGGGAGGTTGAAAGCAGGAGGATCACCACAAGTCCGATCTGCGTAGTGAGACCCTGCAACAACCAAATACATTTTAAAAAAACAAACATGAGGACTAAAGCTCTTTCAAAGTTCATCGGGAAAGCCAGCATGTCAAGGTCCCCCAGCAGCACAGCCAAAGACAACTACTGCCTTCAGCAGCCTCTCCAAACAGCATCCCTAACAGCGGAACAGCAGCTTCCTGTTCTGCCTCTTGTGTGGCTGGCACAACCTGCAGGTGGGCCTCCCACACCAGCACCACTCTAGTTTAATTCAGCTGGGTATAACAAGCTGACCACCAGTTAGAAATCCACTAACTTATGTTTTAATAATATTGTCATGCACCCTTATGCTTACTAATTTAATTTATGCTTACAATTTAATTTTCAAAACAACTCAATAATGTAGGCACTGTTTCATTATGAATTTACTAATGAGGGAACTTAGTAAATGATTCCAGTAACTAGTGAGTGAAGGAATAATTTTGCAAGTTCCAGAAAAGTATGTTTCAGCGATAGAACTCTAAAGCAGATGATGGACACTGTGCTGGACACGATGAATCCCACGCCGAGAGCTCCTGGAGGGCAGGACACTACTCTGGACAGGCCAGGAAGCTTCAAGTGGGACCAAATCTGCCTCGATGGAATGCAGAGCAACATGCCAAGCGCATCAGAAATGCTGCTCAGCAGTGACCCAGCAAGGATAATTTTGGCTCAAATCATAATTAGAGGAGAAAATTGAAAGAGACTTCCCAGCGCCCTCTTTGTTCTCTGGAGACTTCTCCAGAGCTGACAAGCTGACAAGCACAACTGATCTGAAGCTGGGAGCACACCCCATGGTGCTTCCCTCGTGTGCTGAAGCGTCCCACCACCTGCGAGGCCCTTAGGAATGGGCTCCAGCATAATACTCTGTGGAAAGTACTCCACAGTGCGAGGTCTACTGAAGTCTGCTTGCTTCTTTCAATAAAATCATTCTTCATGCTTGACATCACCCTGCCTCCTAGGTCCCTAAGTACTGGGGATGAACGTCAGGTTCCTAACCTCGAGAAGGTGAAGGCGCTGCCGCTCACTGAGGACACGCATCTCATGCCACCTTTTATTACCATCACAAAGACTTGGGAAGTGGGATATGGCTGTCATTTTTATTTATTATTATTATTTGCATTTTAGGGAAGGGGCTACAGGGTGTTGAGGATCCCTCTACTAGATTGGACTCAGTGATTCGCCTGTTCACAGTCTCCCAAGAGCTGGGATTACAGGTGCACACCACCACGCCCAGTCTCAATTGCTGTCTCAGCATGCCTCCGGGGGTGGAGCCAGCATGGCAGGCCCAGGGATCGAACCCCCAGCCCCTGAGCCTGCTTCAGGAGCTTTAATCCACTGAGCCATTTGGCTGGCCCTATGGCTATCATTTTTAACTCATCTGATAATCATGTGACAAAATTTGGTGAGCTCTTTTATTTATTTTCCATGTTTCCATTGCAAAAGAATTGACTTTCTATGAAGACAAGGAATTCAAACCTACTATAAAGTTTTACCTATTTATTTGATATGAATGGCAGACTTCTTGTATCAAACAGTCAACATGATTAAAGTAAACCAGTAATTTTTACAATAAGAATCCCTGAGAGGGAGATGAGAGGAGCTTCAAGGGGTGGGGGATGGGGTGTCTGGTGCTGCTGCCCTTTGTGTAACTCATCAGGAGAAAGGGAAAGCCTCTCTCCCTCTCTCTCTCTCTCTCTCTCTCTCTCTCACACACACACACACACACACACACACACACACACACCCTTATTCCTGAAACATTATTACCTGCACAAAATGCGAAGTCCACTCATATCCATAGCTTTATGCAGGGGATTTGCTTTTCTCCTCCTGGCTGGTCTTCCTCTTCCCTATCACATTTGCATTGCTAACATGTTTGCTGCAAGTTCACTGAAATCCAGGTGGATTCTGAGGCAGGGCTGCATCTGGTAACTTTCATCCGCACCGCCTGAGTGCTCTTGCTCAGTGGATGGGTGACACAGTCACCCTGCACAGGGCTAATCCACCAGGACACTGGAGACTGTGTCACTGATCCTCTCAGGGTTTTACTCATAACTATTTTAAAAATGAAATGCATAGAATCAAGTAGACCCATGTTCAAACACCAACTTCTAAGCTCCAACATCTTACTAAGGAAAAGGAGCAAATCTGCCACCAGATTCTCAGGGGGCAGCACAACAAGGGTGGTGACTGCAGGAGTCACCGCTCAACAAGGCACAGGACAAGGAAAGAGAGGACATGATGGAGGACCGAGAACAGGGGGGAGCCGGCCAGGCCCCCTGTTGGTGGCAGTGGCAGAGAGGAGCCTGAGAAGCTTGGCCTTGCCGTGCAGACTGGTGTGGAGCTGTCCGCTGCTGGGCAGGGAGGGCCTGGGCACAAGGCCTCCTCACTGGGCATAGGACCAGGGAATGGTCTCAGGCTGGTGAGCATGCCAGGTCCAGAGAAGTGTGTTGAAAATAAATGGATCCAGCATTCGAATATGTCATGACTGATGCGAAAGAACTATTACCTCAGTAAGCAAATGTTCTGTATGACATTTTGATTTACCTTTACTATTACAATATTAAGTGACCTAGCTATATTTATGTAATGTTTATTAATCTAAAAGACAAGCAAAATTAGACCCTTTTGGGTTTTTTAACATTTTTTATTTTTAAAGAGAATAAAATACTTGAAAATCAAAATATTATAAATGATACAGAATTTCACTAAATGTAATGAAGAATTCAACAGTTGTTATATTGCATATTGTTACCTTCAAATTCGTTGTTTAGATTATCAGATATTAGCATCAAAATTAGACAAAAAGTTAAAAAGAAGGAAAAAAGTAAGCATGAACTGTTCCTTTCAATTGATCAGTAAAAATCAGAAGTACAATTATCCAAGCTGTCCTGTATGTATGCATGAACTAGCTCTTAGTTTTGCAATCAGTTGAGGAAGGGTGGGGATTGTACGTTCAGGGTGCTGATACCAGTACAGACTTGTCACTGGAGAAGTCCTGCTGCTTTTTCATGCACACAACAAGGAGTGCTGTAACTAGAAAAATCAACAAAATAGTTTCAGCTTAATCTCTAATTATGCATCTGTGTTCCTTGTACACTGTGACACATAGTGAGGCAATGGTATTGCTCACACTGCATAGAAGTTCTATAGCCTGATAACAGTGTCCACAGCAAGAGCATTATGTGTTCCCCACAGAACCCTTATGTGCATATCTTTTGAAAAAGTCTGTAAAATAAATTTCACTGTCACATGGAGATAAGAAGGCAAAGAAGTCAGACAGGAGAAAGAAAACTAAACAATCCTTGAAAATTTGTCCGACAATTCTCATTTCAGTTTAATATCTCATTCTATGAGAAGCCCCAAGACTCTTTCTGAGTCTTGCTACTTCTTTTACCCATTTACAGCAAGAAAACCCAAGCATCTGGAAATTAAAGATATTTAATGTATTTGACATAAAAAGGCTACGATGGGTTTAATGCATCCATGTGCATCCTTTGTCTTTGGTCCTGATCTCAGATACCTTTGCCTGAGTGCCTTTGTATATTCTTTCCTCACTAATTTTATCCATTTTAATCTTCAAAACATGCTTATTAGATTATGAAGCACACAACAGTAGTATTTCAAGTGTTTCAGTTATGCCACATTTCCTATAAATTATTAACTTGGAGGTAGCATGTAAATAAAAAGCAGGCCAAATTCAGATGACATTATCACTGAAAATACAGTGGCATTCATGTTTCCTGGTGTTGAAAAGCTAACTCTTCAACTAAAGAAACTGTCAGAAAACTTCCTTTTCTTTCTCCAAAAAATGCCGCAGAGTAAATATGGTCACTTCAACATTTTCCCAATGGCTTAGATAGCGTTTCTCAGCCCACCTCTTCCTGAGTGCGCTTGAAGTCAAGACATCACAGAGCACGAAGCTGCTGATGACTGAGGATTTCTGCTCCACTCTCCTCTTTACAAGGCCACTGAGGCCCGGAGTGTCACAGCTGTGAGCTGCTGCAGGGCCACACAGGAATGAGGGAGGACTTGTGACTCCAGGACAGAGACACTTCACCCTCTCTTTGACCTTTACTCCTCATGTGAACAAGATCATCAGGCTTCTAAGGTATTTATTCATTATAATATTTCTGCCTTATTAAAGATTTTTCCTGGCAATCTGGAGTAGTCTTGGATTGCTCCCGAAAAATGGACACTGATCCTTCCTTACATACAGCTGTAAAGAAGATAAATAGGAGAAATATAGATTTGCATTGCATATATTTACTGGGAAATGTGCAGGAAAAATCATGCCAGGATTGGGGAGAATGAGAACACGGAAGTGAACCGGAGTGTCCTCTGCAGCGCGCTTGTCCAGGGTGTGGGCATGCAGAGGTTCTTCGCAGGGCGGCTCTCTGCTTCTCAGGGCTGGTGTCACATGAATGCAAAATAAAGATGCAGTGTGGGCTGAAAGTCTCTGCCTTTGAAATTATTCAGCTGTCTGTTTTTTTGGAACTTAATGGTGTGAATGATGTATGCAGCAGTCCTGGTGTTCCTCTACAGAAAAACTCCCAGGAACAACTTCAGCTCTTCCAAGGACACCACAAACTAAACATAAGTAATGACACTGTGTAATAATAGGTACTCTGGTGATCACAGAAAGATGCTCCAGGGAAAATATATTACAATCACAAATCAAATTGCTTTCTGCTGATTTTATTAGCATAATGATTAGTTGTGCCTCTGCTTGCCCAGTAGAGCTAAGCTGGAACACACCTAAGCACAACTAGAAAACTGCTTAGTAATGAACTATAGAATTTTGGAATTAAACTTTCAAGCCCAATAATGTTGATGAACATTGATTAGTTAAGTCTGAAATTAATTAAGATGCACATGAGTTAAAGTAATTATTAAAACTAAATTTTATGCCATACTGAAATACCTTTCATTTGTGCAAATTACAACAATGTAAGTATAAATATATTTAATATATTTTTGAAGTTTCCAATGGATCCATCGGAAGTATATCTATAAAAATGAGCAACCTGATCACATTCTTGACGTGCCTTCTTTCTTTGCAGAGCTTAAAAGATGGATAATAGGACCAAATAATTTGAAGACAACAGTGTGGAATATACCAACCACTGTGGAATTCCTATGATTTTGTTTAGTGAAATTCTCTATCATTTCTAATTTTTTTACTATTTTTTATTTTCTTTAAAAATATAAAATAAATGTATTAATCATTGTTACCTTCTATTATTTTGGAATTTTGGGGGGTTTTATTCATGTTTCTTTTCTCTTTAATTTTTTTTTTTTTGTGGAATCAGGGATTGGACTCAGGCCCTTGCACTTGTCAGGCAAGTGCTTATTCTACTGAGCTATCTCCCCGGCCCCTAAAATAAATTTTTAAAAAAAGATGTTCAATGATCTAACTACTGAATTTTCTATATTGTACCTAAGAAATGAAGCATTTTTGTAAGCATATTAATAAAAAATAACTTAAACCAAAAATCTGATGCTACCATTGTCCTTATTCTGACAGATTACTAGAGAAATTTCATCCATTCCATTCCTTTCTCTATACAGATATGAAAAACTTGGACAACGTAGGAACATAGTATTTACAACTGTCGTGGTTACTTTTCTTTTGTTGCTGGGACAAAATACACAACGCTCATAATTAAGGAAGGAAAGGTTTATTTAGCTCGCAGTTTGCAGAGGTTTCAGTCCATACTTGGCTGGCTCCATGGCAGAATGGCACATGGCAGAGGGCAGCCGTTCATGACAGGAGGAACAGCAAAGAGCAGAGGGAGGAGGATGAGCTGCAGCAGGCTGCAGGTGAGCCCCTTTCCCCTCTTTACATTGTAAAAATAAATAAATAAACATTTACACATTTTTACACAGAAATTTACAAATCTAACCATATGCAACATCGTAGCAGGACAGTCCTATGACATTTCTTTTCTTGTCTCTTATTTTCTGTTATTACTTTTTTTTTTAAACAAACTGTTACTTGAGAGATAGTATAGTAGTAATGCAGATTATCTGACCCAGGGCAAGTGTAGCTCACATCCATAATCCCAGCAGTGGATCATGAATTAATCACAAACTCTAGAAGATGCCCTATGGCTGCCAGAGGCTTTGGGGGAGACAATTAGGCACAAACCACAATAGCATTCCAGAATAGTGAGAATATAATTGGAATTTTAGAGTGTCCTTTTGAATCAATAAACATTGTATGTAAAAAACCATATACTACTTGTCCGTGAATGTAATTTGGTGGGCGTGGTGGTTCCGTTGTAATCCCAGACTTGGATGTCACAGTGAAGCAGAAGGATTGTCATATGTTCACGGCGATCTTGGGCTACACAGTGGTGCCAGATCTTCTGGACCTACACAGAAAGATCTACTCTCAAAGAAAAGTAAATTTGGTGACTTAATAAAGCTATACCATGCTCAACCTAAGAGATAATTATTGCCAAATACCTTATTATTCAATGAAAATTTTATACCATTTCTCCTAAATAACAAAAAGGAGAAGGTAACCTTAACCTTCATGTGTAAAACCCTGCGTGGCTCTTTGTCACACATCCTTACTTCTCCCTCCAATTCTCATGGCCGGGGTTGGGCGGGGCAGGGAAGGCTGCATGCGTGGTGAACACACCTCCTCCAGGCCCCTCCTCCAGGCTCACAGTCCTGCTTGCATGGCACATCTATTGAGTCTGCGACGTGAGTTACTATAGCAGCAGCGCCAGGCTTCCTGTTTGTTGCAGACAGGGCATTTTCACTATGTTGGTGCATGCGAAAAATACACATCATTTCAGCACAAGGAATTCAAACTTTTCCTATATATTTGAGCCTTTACAGTATATGCTGAAATGTTAGTAAGTAATACTTTTTATTTTGGTTTTAGAGGTTAAGCCTCAAGCCACTAACAAATTAGATTGAACCAACCATGTATTGATTTAATGGAGAAAGAGTTAGCAACAGAGTTTAAATATTGTGCCAGGCCACAGGGCCATTACTTATTAGTGAACTTCTTAACTCTAAAATGATGTTACTAATAACAGCGTGCAATTCATATGGAATCCCAACAGACCTCAATAGATAGAGAAATCTTAATCTAAAAGAACAAAGCTGGAAGCGCATTAGATTTCAGATGTACAGCAGTGCAAGACAAATTTTTTTCCAATAAAAACTCAATATCTAGACAGAGGAACATTACATCTTCTTTTTACACTACGTAAAAATCACTATTTCCACTGAAAATAAGTTACGCATTTAAATGTAAGCTCTGAAATCACAAAACTGCTAGAAGGTGACAGGGAGAAACTGCATGTCACCACTCTATGTGGCCCCAGCCACAAAAGCAAAAGCAGACCGCTGGGGTGACAGCGAAATAAAAAGCTTCTGTGTGAGAACTGGAAAATCCACAATTGAGGAAAAACATTTGCCAGCTTCACACTTGACAAGGGGTTGGCCTCCAAATACATAAGCAACTGGAACAAATCAATAGCAAGTAAATAAATAAATCCTACTAAACACAGGGAAAGGATTTGAAGAGGCATTTCCCCAAAGAAGCCGCATGAGATGTGGTACAAAAACCCACAAATGAGATATAAATTTATATCTTAAATGTATTAAGGTACAAGACCCACGGCCGCTACGTCCAGTCAAAATACTCTCCATTCTAGCACTATGAGCCCAGCATCCTGGCCGTGTCTGAGCACTTAGAGACGCCTCACTTTGTTATTGTCTGTGGCTACCAGCAGTGACCGCCGCGATGTCCTGAGCCCTCTGAGTGCTTATCTTTCATGGTCATTTTGACTCTGGGAAAGAGCCAGAAGGTGCACAGTGCCAGACGCAGCTAATGGAGTGGACAAGGATGCGCTGGGAAGTTTTTATGAGCCCATCCTTCGATGCGGCAGCCCTGGGCTCACCCTATTTTTTAATCATACTTTGAAAAAGCTCTCCACACTTCTAGAATGTCTGGGATGCTTGAGAGTGGGATAAAAGTGCAACAAAACCACGGTTGAACACCTCTCATTGTGTTCTTCTAAGTGAGTAATGTTTCTAATGTCTTAGCAATTAATGTTCTCTCTTTAAAATAAATTTCCAAAATAAAGTGAAAAAGAACAAGAAATTATTGAAAATATTATTTGACCAATTTTGCATACCCGTATCTGTTAATCTGAACAATAGATTTGATGATGAAAATACACAATACAACAACCATTGTTAAATTTTTACTCTTGTTTTGAAACTCTGTCAGGTACACTGTCACTTGTTCTGTATTTGTTTTTGCTTCTGCTGGCGTTTTTTGCTCTTTAAAATAAAATAAAATATTTAGAAAGTGTGTAAAGAAGGGAGAGTATTTTAGAAGGAATCAATGACAATATACTGTCACTTGTTCTGTATTTGTCTTTGCTTCTGCTGGCGTTTTTTGCTTTAAAATAAAATAAAATATTTAGAAAGTGTGCAAAGAAGGGAGAGTATTTTAGAAGGAATCAATGACAATATATACTACTGTTATAATCCTTTAAAAGTTTTTAAGTATGCGCCATGTTGTTTGTCCCTCCTCGCACGGAGGACCTGACGCTCACTGCCAGGACTCCACGGGAAAGACGCTAGACTCACAGAGCAGAGCCGCTGGACCGGGTGAGACCGTGTCTTCGTTTCCTTCTGGGCAGTGAAGCACAACGCCCACACGCACGGCCTGGAGGAGGAGAGGGTAATCTGAGGCCGCAGTGATGAGGCTTCCGTCTGTGTTGCCCCGATCTGAGGCAGGCTGTTCTGCCAGAGAGGCCTGGCAGAGAGCAGCCCGCTGCGAGGCGGACTGGAAGGAGAGCACGAAGGGGGGCCCTGGGCAGTTGCAAAGCCCAGGCCCCCTCATGACCCACTGCTTAGCCCACACCCCCTCCTGAGAGCGCCCCACATTCAGTCCCCTCCTTTAGGTCCTTCGTGTGATCCCACGAAGCATAGGCGGATATCTAGATGTGCACTGCGATGGACAGCTGCTAGGAACAATGAAAATGAGACGCTGGCAAAGTTGTGGAAACGGAAGCTCCTTGTCCCTGTCCCTGGGAACGCACGTCAGAATCGTCTTCATCAGAAGCAGTACGGCAGATCCTCCTCTTAACCCTACGGCTCTTCAAGGTGCACACACAGTTCTCCTTCTCAGCGCTGTACATTAGCCAAACATTCGTGGCACAGCTGATGTTATTATCAATAGATGATAGCATTAGAGCTCATTTTTTGTATCATACTCACGTGTTTTGACAAATCTATGATATGTATGCATCACTACTACCTGTACGGAATAATTCTACTGCTTTAAGATTCTTCTGGGGTTTTTTTTTTTGTTTTTTTGTGTTGTTGTTGTTGTTGTTGTTGTGTTGTGTTGTTTCATTTTGTTTGAGGTACCAGGGATCAAACTTGGGACCTTGCACTTGCTATGCAGGTGCTTATGCCACTGAGCTATCTCCTCAGCCCTCTTGTGTGTTTTACTTACTAATACCTCCTTTTTTTCTCCCCCAAAACTCTGGTCATTTCTGTTTTTTACTGTCTCCATATTTTTGCCTTTCTAACTACCATGTATGTATGTATATGGTATATAACAAAGTATATAACCTGTTCAGGTGGATTACTTCCAATTAACACTAAGCATGTATGATTTCTCTATGGCTAGTCATGGTTCAATAGTTTGTTGTCATTGCAGGATACTGTTCTACTTTATGGATTTATCACAGCTTATTTACCAATTTAACCACTGAAAGTAATCTTGGTTACTTAAAAGTTTTGGTAAAAGTCAGATTAGAAAGCAAATCTAATAGCATTTGTATCACTTGAGTGAAGCAGGTATCTATCATGTCCCTTTCATCATGGAAGTCTAGCAGACACAGGTCCCCTGGAGTCTCCTGAGATGTTGACGCTTAGACCTGGAGGAAGGAAGGTCTTTGTCTTGTGGGGGGAGGCCAGTTCTGGAGTGGCTGGATCTGAAGGTGACAGCACTGAGTCCCTGCCCACTGGCTACCTCAGCAGAGCCCAGTGGTCCCACAAACTCTTGGCAACTTCTCATCTCCCATCAGTCAAAACTTTACTTTGTTCACGCTCCCATGCCCCAATCTTCTGTCTTTATTACACAGTAGGGCCATGGAGCTTTGAGAATCTACAAACAGTTCAATACTTCTTACTATAGATGAAGACTCTTATATTATTATCACAGATAGAGTCTTCAGTTGAATAGAGTTTACTGTGGGTCAGCACTGATTTGTCTTAGTGTTCATACTATAACCTTAGATTTCCTTTTATGGTTACATGAGGTAGTTTATTGGTTCTTAGTGCCTGTCAATATCCAGATTGTTTTTTTCTGGCACTATCACTGCTTTATTTTACTATGATAGCCCAGGTGGCATAGGTGTCACTGGTTTCCCTGTATGCCAGTGTCTGGGTTTCCTGGAGCTTGTCAGCAGCACTTCAGTCATTCCCAGAGGAATGAAGGCTGGGCCAAGTAAGCTGCAAGCTCCCTGCCAAGCACACAGAGAGGGGACAGACTCTAAGACAGAGCCAAGGCCAACAGCTGGCCACACTCAGAGCACATGTCCAGAAAGCACATGTTAGATAAAGCTGTTGCCATGTGTCTTGGTTATTATTCTCTTGTTGCTGGGACAAATACCTGACACCCAAACTGAAGGAAGGAAAGGTTTATTTAGCTCACAGTTACTAGAGGTTTCAGTCCATATTCAGCTGGCTACAAGGCAGAGGGGCACATGGCAGAGAGCAGCAGTTCATGGCAGCCACACACAGCAACAACAATAAGGAACAATCACTAAAGAAAGTCTGTCCCTCTGTTATATTATATTCAGGCTCTCTGCCCCAGGCCAGAGGAAGTGCTCACACCCATAATCCCAGCCTTGGATCACACATAATCCCAGTGGATCATGAGTTAATCACAGACTCTAGAAGTCCGCACCCCATGACTACATGAGGCTTTGGGGGGACAACTAGACACAAACCACAACACCATGCTAGTAACAGAACTTCCACGACAATCACCCTGCAAATCTTGCCAGAGAAAACAAACATAAAGTAGAAATATGAGAAGATATGACAACACAACACCTCTGAAAATTCCCCACTCCCTCAAATCCAATCCAGGAGGCATCAATGGGTAGAAATGAAAACCTACGTAGCTGAAGTGTCTAAAAGAATAATAGAAGAGCTAACAATCCAGGTAGTCCTTGTTCAAATAAGAGACGAAAGAAGTAAGCAAATCATGGCCCAAATGCAATTGTACATAACAGTAATAGAAATCCTATGGAGCTAAAGAGAGATGGGAAGCACCAGTGCCCACCACAGAGAAGAACTGCAGCCCATAAGAGCCCAAAGAGAGCACACCCAGCAGCAACATAACGGCCGGCACTGAATTCTATCATTTTGCTTAATGAAATTCTGAATCATTTCAATCTATTTTTGTAATATTTTTTGTTCATTTAAAAAACTAAAACTAAATAAGTAAATCCAGAAGACTAAAATTCTATTGAAAATATGAGCCACAGAGGTAACCAACATGGGGACAGATTCTCACATCTGGAAGCCAAGGCTGGGGTTTGCAGTAAACCATTGAGACATACTTTAAGAAGCACAAAATACAGGGGACACCAAAATGGCTCCAACCATTCTGGTGAAGAATCAGGAGACAGAATCAAGAGAAAAATCTTGTTTTCAAAAACAATAGCAGAAATTATTTTAAACGTGGAAAAAACTTAACATATAGCTAACAATGGCTTACAGAACTCCATTAGCCATAATCCACAAAAAAGAACACTCCACAATCCACCATAGTTAAAAATAACACAATTAAACACAAAATTTGCATCTTAGAGCTATTATAGAAAAGCACTAAATAAAGGAAAACCCATGAGAATTACATAAAACTTCTTAATACAAATCTTAGGGGAAAGATCTTCACTGTAAGTGTGACAGCAGGCTGGGCTGCACAGTGACTTTGAGGCTGTCCTGAGCTGCAGAGAAAGAGTCTGTCTTCAAAAACAAAAAAGAAAAAGAAAGAAGGAAATGAAATCACAGGGGACACCAGTGAAACCCAGAGAATCATTAGCAAACACTTCCTAAGTCTGTACACCAAAAACCTGAAGAGTGCAGGAGGAGTGGAGAGACTATTAGATACACTGTTACGACCAAAATTGAACAAAGAAGACCTAAAATTCCTGAACAATTTAATAATAAGCAATGAAATCATACTTTTTAAAGTCTGCCAACCAAGAAAAGCCTAGGACCTGAAGGCTCCACTGCTGAGTTCTACAAGAAGTTCGGGGCAGTACTTCTCAAACTCTGAAATGAAATAAAAAGGGAAGGAATAGTACTAAAGACATTCTTGAAAACTAGCATTACCTCTATCCCCAAACCAAACACATATCCAATAAAAAATGAGAGTTATGGGCCAGTCTCTCTAATGAGTATAAATGTCAAAGAACTCAGTAAGATGCTAGAAATCAGAGTGAAGCAAATTGTGGAAAAGACCAAATGTCATGACCAGAAATAAGCTCCATTCCAGGGGCCCAAGGGCAGCAGATGGAAACAGATGTGGACCCAAGGGCTGGCACAGAGGCCGCACAAGCAACCCTGGCACATTCAGGCACTGTTGATCTTTGCCCAAGTGGCCAAAAGACGGTGGGCAGCTCTGCGTGGAGCTAAGAGCAGGATGCTGACAGAAACGCGGACAGTAAAGACCAGGCTGAAGAGATGGTGGTCTGGAATGGGGGTTCCGCTGGCTGTTGCCAGGAGGCCCTGAGAATTCTCCAGTTTTTCCACATTCTGAGACTTAGCAGGAAACAGGATTAAGGACAACAGGCTAATTGCTCAGGTGGAGGAAACTTCAAGACAGCCTGCTGTTTCATGGCATGGGCACTTCTGGCTGCTTCTACTCACATTCAGTGAGAATCAGGTGGAGAATCAGGTGAGAATATTGGCTCAAAGAGAACTATGTATAAATTTGGGAGCAAAAGACCTATGACTGCTGAAGACATTAGCAGCATGAATATCAAATCAAGCTCTTTGTAGGAGGAATAAAAGGAAACACGGCAGGGCCCTGCATATCATAATGTCCAGGGCATGGCCGCTACAACTAGCCGACTTCCACACTGCCATTTAATGCTGGCTTTACTGACATACAGGTTGCCTCTGCTCAGAGAGCTTCTGCCCAGCTTTCACATGCTGCAAGCCATGGACAGAGCCAACCAAAAGAGGCACTGGTGTGACTGACAGCTGCAGGGCTCTGGGTGCTCAAGCCTGGCAATTTACACCTCACCTCATGTGCCTGGATGCTGCACAGGACTTACTCCTTGCCCTGCTGGGACTTGGCCTTACGCTGGTCTGACTCTCCCCCACCATTCCTTCATCAGCCTGGTGCCTTCCGCATGAGCGAGTAGGTGTCCCCAGGCTTTGCGTTGTGCTCAGGAAGCCAAGATTCAACATGCCTGCATTTTCCAGCTCATCATATTCCAATACCAAGTAGAAATCAAGGCCTGCTTGGAGGGCCAAGGCTTGGCAGATCTAACCTGAAGAATCTGCACTGTTATTGTTACCATAGCATAGCATAGATTTTTTTTTTCAAATATAAAGTGAACCACTTACCATTTTGAGTAGCTGACAGTTTCTCTCATATTTTCTTTATTTTGTTTTCACTTCTGGATTATATATAGATGTAGATTTTCTTTCATTATATTCTAATATTCATTCTTCTCAAGCTACCTTATTTATGAAGACGAAGTATGAAAACTCATTAGTCTACTGACACCCACAGGCCTTTTTCTTGTACTTAATTGGAAGGCGCAGTTGCTGATTAGGACACAGTGACTCACAAAACCAAGCCCTCAGTTTGTCTCACCCAAAAGTATGGGTGTCTGGTCACAGTTCTTTCTTTGCTAGAGGGAAGAAAGGATTCCTACTCCAGGCTTAAAAGAGATGCAAAATCAATAATCTAGTGGACAATCAAAACATAATAACACAGTATGCCAGAAAGCCACATAAGCAGTTCAGCTTCCCAAATGGGTGATGTATTTATTCATAAAATTATGGTCTGGTAAACACCACAGAATTGTTTTTTATGCTTCTGCTTACCATTCGTTCACTGTACCTAGAGCACAGGAATGCATAACGTACAGCTGGCGAGGACAGAAGACAAGACGGACGCAGTCTGATGCCGTGTCTGGGCCAGGAGCTCATCACCAGGAGTGATTATTTTTACCTTTGAGAACGACTAACATTGTGGTTCACAGATGAGAACAATACACAGTAGGCCTCCCAAAGGAAGAAACTCTGTGAATCAAAATGACAAAATATTTAAACTAAAGCCTTGCTGTATAACTGGGGGAGGAGGTCCTTAACCCTGTAAAAGGCAATGAGCTGAGCAAACATTAACAATACAGTAACTGAGAGGCATATAGCTCAGCGGCACAAGCACCTGCCTGGGAAGTGAAAGGTCCTGAGTTCAAGTCCCAGTTCAAGAAAAAAAGAATACAGGAACTGATTGGTATTTTGTAATTTCAGTTGCAAACTGAAATGTAAAGTAATCAAAATGTACTAATAACAACACAATGAATTTGCAGTCGTCTGCAGTATGTTAGTAGTCACAGAGGCTCTAGCAGCTTAAATAATACACAGTGAACAGCTTCTGTATTGTGCTAGCAGAGACCTTGTAAGTATGGTTTTTCACAGTTACACAGAGCTTTTATTTCTGATTTTCAACATATTTAAATAGCTGAATACCAGACATTGAGTTACACAGAGATACAGCCCAAGGAGGCCCAGAAGATTTACAGTGAAGCAAAACAGGAGATAGGCCGCTCTTCAGTTTCAGAATTAATCACTAATATACAAACATACACTCAAAAACTATCTCTTGTTTTGGACTATCCATAGAATAACTTTCATCCACTGATACAGAAAACTGATCAAAATGATTGAGGAAGAATGAGATAAACAAAAAGCCAATTGCTGTACTACATAAGTTACAATGATTAAGACATTAACTTACGTCTTATCCAGAGCATCTGCATTTCTAGGACATCCACAGTCATGTGGAATCAAAGGAATTGCCTAACCTGACAGTCCCATGTGTTCAACTCTGAGAAGACGCAGCAGCTGCCTCCCCAGGAACATTCATTAATCAATTAGCTGCAGTACAGGATCCCCAGGATGTACAGTCTGGGGAAAAGTTGAAACCTGCTTTGTTCACAGGCATCACCAGAGTCATCTGAGTTTTCCAAATGGGAAGTTCCTAGGATGGAGCCCTCTGCTGGAATGTCAGCCAGTGCAAAAGGGAAGCCTGCGGCTGAAAAGGTCACACTGTCATGGTCATCTCTGCATCTTCACAGAGAAAGGGACGTCCCCTCTGCACTGAGTTATTGTCTTTCTCCATCTGAGCACACTAACTCCCCTCATCGATAAGATTTTCCTGTCTCTCCAGGCTTGTAACCACTGCTGGCTGGCTGATCCATCCTATTCTGAGCAGGCTAATGATGTTAGAGCTTATGAAGCCCAGCTGCTAGACAGCTGTGTGAGAATATGAGGCCACAAATCTATAACCAAGTCACGGCACTTAGATGCATACTAGTAGTACAGAATAAATCAAGTTGGTGGGTCGGCTTCAAGCCATTTACTCAAAATATTCCTTTCCTCATGACTGAGTGTTTCTGAGCGTATGTATGTCATATGTAATACATATTGTTCATGCCAATCAGTTCATTGTATTAAAACATTTTATAGCCCCCAAATTTAACAAAATAATGATAATAGCAATCATTAATATTAATATACTGGGTATCTTTTTTTTTTTTTTTTTTTTTTTGTGGAACCAGGGATTGAACTCAGGCCCTTGAGCTTGCCAGGGAAGTGCTTATTCTGCTGAGTATCATTATCTTCATAGTTATACAGAGTACAAGACACAGTTAGAAAAGGTTCTTACGAAGAAGAAACAGATAATAATACACATTTTTCCCTGAACTAAGATGAACTAGCAGTATAAATGCAACAAAATAGCATATATATTAAAGCATTTTTGAAGCAACAAAATAGGTAATTTGGGGAATTATATGAATTTCTCTCAGCTCCTTGTTTCTGTTTCTAGCTGTCTTCTCTTTGCTCTTTATTTGTTGTAGTGGAGTGATGACTGATGGTCAACTTGTGACACCTGGCTGGACTCAACCAGTGTGGTGCTGGGTGTGGGAGGCCAGGCTGAGGGCTGTCACTGGCAGCAGGGGAGGAGATGAGACAGGAAGAAGTCTAGAAGCTGCCTGGAAGCTGTTCAAGAGCTGCCGATCCTCCTGGGCTGTTGGGCTGGAGGACTGTGTCCTGCTGGCTTTCCTGATGAACTTGGCCATTTTCACTGGAGAAGGGGCTGGGGCACTTGTGGTCACTGCAAAGGGCTGTGGTTCTGTTTTATCTCCATTGTGTATAACTATCATATTGAATAAAGCCTATATTTCTAAGAGGGACTAACATCAATCAATAGTTTATTAGACTTGAGGGGCTGAATTTTTGTATTGATTTTGCCTTTAAATATCATATTAAATTAAAACAATACTATTAGTGCCCCCAAATTAGCATTGTTCCCTTAAGTTGTAGACAATAGAAGTAAATGTAAATTATAAAATGTAAAATTTAAGTAGAATGAGCCTACTCAGTGGATTAAACTGCCTGCAAGAAGGCACAAGGGCTGGGGGCTGGCCCTGCCCCCTGGGTGCTCTGAGACTGAGATTGAGACTGGGCGTGGTGGTGTGCACCTATAATCCCAGCTCTTGGTAGGCTATAAACAGGTGGAGCATATGAGTCAGATCTAGTAGTGAGACTCTGAACACCCTGTAGATCCTTTCCTAAGATACAGAAAAAAAAGTTTAAATAGGATGAGAAAACATATCAATTCTATTCTAGAAAGATGTTATTTTTTAAAAAATTGTTATTCATTTTAATGAGAAGACTAGTGATGAAACAGTTTCAGTACAGGCTAGTAAGACACTTCAATGCATTGCACATTGTAGTCTTCTTGGTAGTTATTCAGAGGACAAGATGCAGACATATCTTGTCTAAACACTATTAGTACAAACTTTTGTTCTCAGTGAACTGAGAAAGTAGCTGTACATCTATCCTAACTCTCTTGTGTCTATCTATCTATCTGTCTATCTATCTATCTCCTTCCCTCTTTTTTCACAACAAAACTGTCCTTTATTTACATTTTGGTGGTTAGTAACACATGATACTAGTTGTCTAGCAACTGACAGAAAGATGTTATTTTGAAGAGAACATCCATGAATCGTTACGAGAATTATAGTAGGTAAAAACTGACAACTTTAATTTATTCAAGTACATGGTTTTATGTGCATGAGAGAAGTACCTCTAAGTCCAGCGTCACATCCTGATTTGCCAACCAATTCAGATCTGCTATTTATTCAAAGAAAGCACCGTAAGCACAAATATTAGTGTAAATATTTTGTTAAACTTCTAATTCTATTATTTATGGCCTTTCTATAGGTTGAAAGAGTAAGTCAATGAAGTCTAAGTTTAGTAAAATGAGGTTAATATGTACAGCATTGTATACTATAAATTCTTGAGGAGATGATTACTTACTTCAAAATACAACGAACATTTTAATCACAAGAGGTTATGACTTTTACATGTTTAGAAGCCACATGAAAACTACTAGCTATACGTACCTGCATGTGGCATTTGCATGTAGTGTTGCTGTCACTGTCTGCAGCCCCGTCCTATTAGACAGGAGCTGGGAGGAGGCCTAGTTAACTCCCAGCGCAGTTTGCACCACACCGAGTGGATAGCACTGATGCCGGGATGGTCTGACTCTGGGCTCCCCTGCTGTTTCCAAGCAGTTTTCGGCACTGCTAGAAAGAGCTCTTTTCTCTCTCTGTTATCAAGAGCCAGGAGCATGACTCATGGCAGGGGAGCCCCGGGAGGGGCTAGAGGTGCTGCTTGATTTAAGAGCCTCATTTATGCTGACAGAACCCTTTTACCGTGCCGAATGCAAGATCCACATCACCCTTGTGGCTGAGGCCTTCTTTCTGCATGAAATTCATTCAGAAAGTCTTGGTGCACACAAGGAGCCTGCAGGGAGACCGTGAATTGAGCCACTGCTTGGAAGCAGAACAGAGCCCCGTGTGCAGGCATGCTCATGTGGCACAGAGTAGTCGCAACTAGGTGGCCCACAACAGCAGAGGCATCTTGAAGTGCAGCGGAGTGGGCCTTGGGCAGCGTCACAGTGGCAACACCCCTCAGAGAAGGCTCGGGAGAGAGCTTAGGGCATCACCAGGAGAGCTCTGCCAGATCACAGGCCACGTGGACATGCCAAATTCCTTTCCCAGGGGGTATAGACTAGCCCCTTAATTAGAACGTATGCAATTAAATTCCAGCAAGAAAATGAGAAAACTAATTGAAGAGCGATAGGCGTAAGCACATTTTAGCTAGTCGGCATCCCAGCAGTCTTAGGCTCCTGTTTTCTAAGTAGTCTTGAGTTTTATTTTGTTAAATTTAGTACAGGTTACCATAAAGCCGACTGCTGTTAGTGGTATTTTATGGGTTAAAGCTGAAGTACATCTAGCACAGTGAAAGTTAAGTAGTGGCAGCAGTGGATGTACTCAGGGCCAAGCAGGCTCAGAGGGAAGGACAATGTCAAGCCCACCAGGGAGCCCAGGCTCTCCAGCTCGCCCCTGCCTGAGCCTGGCAGCTGCACCTGGAAGCAGGCGCAGCAAGCCTGAGTGGCGTTCAGCAAAGCAGCGACTGCTGCTGGTGCCACGTTCTTCTATGACTGCCAGTGGACAGAAATAAAGCCCCAGGTGTTCAGGGACGTTTCTGCAACCTTCGGCCCTCGGCAAGGCGCTAGGTGAGGGCCGCGCCTGTACCGGCGTCTTAAGCGTGAGGCCTTGTGGATGCAGAAAGGGTTCTGAGGGGAAGAGGAGGCGTCTGTATTCCACGGGAGCAGCGTCCCTGCCGCCTTTGGCAGAGCACGGGCCCTGCAGCGGACGAGCCCCTTTAAGGAGACCTCAGAGCCAAAGGAGGAAGCTGTGCACTGGCTCTGATGCAGACAGCCGCGGGCGCCTGTCAGTCCATTGGTTTCTTTCCCCTGTAGATAACTGATACTGGGCCGGGTTATGATTAAGGAGCTTGTGTCACCTGGAGCAGAGCTGCAGTCGGACGTAATCTCTAGGGCGGTTCCCCGAGCTGGAGCTTTTAACAGCGGATCACCCACCGCGCCTGCGCACCTCCACAGACTTCTTGCCCAGCCCCGGCCCTGGGACCCTCCTGCTCAGGTCGCTGAGCCCCGGGGCCTAAGTAGGAGGCGTGGATACCAAAGTGGCCAGGGAACTACTAGAGTGGAGACTTGTCTCCTGAGAGTTGGGGGAAAGGGTGGCACTGCCCAAGAGAACTTTCGCATATGTTGTTTGGCAGACCGGAAGACTTCATTTCCTCTTATGCTTCCGTGCAGCATGCTGTGTGAACATTCAGGTATAGGAATAGCAAGTGTCCCCAAACAGAGATATTTTGGTGCTTATGCTATAACAGTATAAATACCCGTTATATTTACTGCAGCTTGCAGTGTGGTTTGTTACATTACTTCCACTCTATTTCTCCAACAAAGACTTACAGTAAAATAATCCAGTTGGATAACATTTCAGTCTCTTTGATATGGACCAGATGTTCCTGTGTTTGATAACACGAAAGCAGCATTTTCTGGCTTTTAACAAGGCCAAAGCTACCTGAACTTGTTTGTGAACTGTGTCACTGAGGAATGTAAGGCATTTCAAACTGAATTTTTCTGAGCTGTGGAATGTGACAGGCTCAAAGCCCAAACAGAGATAGGCTAAAGCAGCAGCTAAACATCAGCTTTTCCTCTTTATTGTTTCCAAGATTTTGCTATCACACATTGTGCTGCTATAAACATAGGTATACATATATCTCTATGATACAATGTTTTCAGATCCTTTCAAAAAATTCCCAGTAGGGGGATAGCCGGCTTGAATGGGATTTCTAGTCCTACTGTTTTGAGGATTCTCCACACTGACCTCCACAATGGTTGTACCAGTCTACATTCCCACCAGCATTGGAGAAGTGTTCCCTTTTCTCCACAACCTCTCCAACATCTGTTGTTGGTTGATTTCCTTATGATAGCCATTCTTTCTGGAGTGAGATGGTATCTCATGTTGTTTCTATTTGCATTTCACAAATGGCTAGCGATGTGGAGCATTTTTTCATATATTTATTTGCTTCTTTAATTTCGTCCTCTGAGAAGTGTGTATTCATCTCAGATGCCCATTTCTGAATTGGGTCTTTAAATTTCAGGGCCCTGTTATATCTTAGTTCTTTATATATTCTAGACAGTAGTCCTCTGTCTGATTGTTATTAGTTAGGATTTTTTCAAAGATTGTAGGTTGCCTTTTCACTCCATTGACAATTTCTTTTGACATGCAGAAGCTCCTTAAGAGGAGTTGATCCCAGTTGTTGATTCTTTCAAGTGCTTCCCGCGCGAATATATGTTTGTTCATGAACTCTTTAGTTCTATACATTTAGCTTGAGGAAGCAACTGCTCAGAGTCTGCATTAGTAAATGTCCAAGTAATTATCAGAGTACCACACAGAAAAGCATATGTATCCTTCTGAATGCCTCAGAGTAGACCCAGTTCTATAAAAGGAAGAAAAGGCAATTTTATCTTGGTTTATAAAACATTTTCTAGAATTGGCTGGAAAATCCTAAACTTGACCATTAGGGTGGACATTCAAAGGGCTGGCCAGAAAGGTCAGCAGACTAAAGCACCTGCTTAGACAGATGCAGGGACTGGGGTTCAATCCCAGCTCCACCCCCCGGGATGTGCTGAGACAGCAACTGAGACTGGTCATGGTGGTGTGAGCCCATAATCCCAGCACTTAGGAGGCCGAAAAACAGGAGGATCACTACACAGAGTCCAATCTGTGTAGCGAGACATTGAAGACCCTTTAGACAGGGTCTGAATATATTAAAAATAAATAAATAAAATAAAATAAAAAAGGATGGACATTGCCTGTTTGCAAGCAGCTATCAATTGACCTGTTCTGTGATTTTCAGATGATTTGCATTTTGTTGGCACTTGGAGGTTTTTCAGTTACTGTCACACCAGGGTCCCACCTCGCCCAGGTTCAGCAGACCCTGGAGTGGTAAAATCTATGGGTGCTGATGTCTTATTAAGCACCATGGTCACGAGGACGCAGGGAAGCAGTGCAGTTCATTCCACAACGCCTTCCTGTCCATGCACAAAGCCAAGAGCCACAGAGCAGCCTCTCTGGCATCGGAGGAGGCCATTGTGACCAGAGCCAGCGGCCGGGGAATGAGGCTTCTGCTGGGAGTGGGCATCACCTTTACAATCTGAGGAAACATTATTTTAAATGCATTAAATATTAAAGACAGCCTGAAATATGATTCCAGCCCATCTGCGTGTGACCCCCCCCCCCCCATCCCCAACGCTCCTGCAAGTGCATACCTTCTGTTCTGAGGACAGTTGCTTCTGAAGGATCCTAGAAAGGTCTGATTGTTCCATACTGTAGGATTCAGTCACTGAGCTCAGTCTCATAGGAATAACATTATTCCCTTTTCTGTCAAGTAAAATCATATTTTTAACTGAGAACCCATTTGGCCATCACTTCCTCTAAACCTTCCTTGAACTCCTCAGAACAGAATCATTTTCTCTATTCTATTTTCATAATGTTTTGAAATAATACTTTAGGAGTTAAATATAATCTCATTGTATTTGATTAAGTTTTATTTATGGTTGTGTATTGAGATTTTAGATGATTTTTCCTGAGTATCAAGGAATAGAGAGAAATCAAAGAAAACTCAAGGATTATTTTTCCTGAAAAACTCCAAAATTACGAATTGAATTATCAGAATTGACTAATAAGGTTGCAGTTGGTTGTTTATTTAATATACATGTTTGCGTGGATATTTCCAAAGCTTTTAAGAATTATCCAGGCCTGATACACAGGCTCACCAATGAGGAACACAGCGAAGCTGGCTCCATCATTCTGTTCATCCCACAGTTCTGCACACCTGCCATTTGCAGAGACACAGTGCCTGGTGCTGTGGATTAAAGCGAAGTCACAGCTGTGTGACCAGCGCTGCAAAACAGACCGTTAAAAGCTCGGTGCTTTGCCAACTTGCTCCTGTGGACACTAGCTGACACCTTACCTTCTTCTCAGCCCACAGGAAGTGACAGAGCCCACAGGCGCCAGCCTCAGGCCCAGGAGTGTGGGTGCCTTTCCCCTCGACAGAGGTGACGGGGCTGGGGCTCTGCATTCCTCTCTGCACTCTTCCATGTTCCTATGTGTGAGAGAGACCCTGGCCCGCTTGTGTGCAGGGAGGTGGCAATTTGAGCAAACAGGAGCCTCTAGCTCCAGGGAGCTCACTTTAAATAAACCCAGTCAGCCCACTCGTCATGCCTTGAACACTCAGAGATACTTATGTAGATTGAACTTGGCCAACTAAGAGCTTAATGCCAAGTGGGGATGCTAAATAAAATAGTAAAAACCCAGTTAACTTTGAACTTCAGTTAAACAAATTTTAAAATATTTACAGGTATTCTTGTGGAATATTTGGAACACAATTTTATTAGACGTCATTGCTGTGAATTCTTTCTGTGCATGGCTCAGATCTTTTGCATTGAGCTGTATGCCACCATGTTTTTAGTATAAAGAATTTGCTTTTTAAAAATTAGGATTTTTAAACTAAAGCCTAAATTTAACCTAAAATCCTAATTCAAAGTTCTTTGAAATGTTTTTAAAAGACAAGTTACTAACATTCCCAGGCTAGGATCAAATTTGTGCTCCTCCTGCCTCAATTTCTCCAAGTTCTGGGACTGGAATATTACTATTTTGAGCTGCCCCGGCTGTGGATTATACCTAAAATGATGCCCGCCCTAGCTCAAGTGGTCAGACTGGGCTCCGGAAAGGCGATCAGGTCGTGGGGCCTCAATCTGTTAGCATCGGCGGACCAGTAAGAGCGCAACTGCACCAGCCGTGAGGAGGGCTGGCCTCATGGGAAGGGCCGGCTCACCGCGGGCCTGGGCTGGAAGGGGGCGACCTCGTCCCTGGCTCTCCACCTCTCCCTGCTGCTGCTGCTCCCTCCTTTGCTCTTCTTTTCCAGCTCCCTGTCTACCATGGCCAAGCATCTCTCCTCAGCCTTGCCTTTCCCCATGCCATGTCAGGGTTGGAACCTGCCAACTGAGGACTGAACCCTCTGAAACTGTGAAGCAACCCCGCCCCTGTAAGCGAGGGGTGCTGGGTAGCTTGCCTCAGCAGTGGGAATTTGACTAATGTTTCTGTGAGAAAGAGCTTCAGAGAGCAGATCAGTCAGCTCTCTTGGACATAGAGAGGTGACCTGCTCAACACTTACAGGCTAGAGGGAGAGGTTTGATTTCTCATAGTTTCATTCCGTAATTAGCTGATATCTGTGAAAAAAAACATCATGGTAGAAGAGGATGCTAAGCAAAAGTACCTGCACATGGTTGCCCAGCATATGGGGAGGGAAGCGTGCCAGCTCAGAAGGAGCACTCAGACATAGTCCCAAGGGGGCTCCTCCAACCCCTGGGGCAGAAAACAGCCAATCAAATTCACACTAAACCCTCACCTTCACTAGCAGTTTGGTGCTGCTGTCTTTATAAGGCCTTTAATGAAGACAATATTCCAGATATTAGAACATGTCATCTTAGACCCTACAAGGAAATCTCTTAGGTGGCATGTCTACTTATCTTTCAGAACTGTGTTTGGATCTCTCAGAAGCTGTGAATGAGGTGTGTGAGATTTCCCTTTGCATTTGCTTCTTAGAAAGTTAGACTAGAGCTGGGGGTGTAGGCAGGTGGGAGAGTGTGGCTCGGCCTACAGGAGGCCTGGGTTTACTTCTCAGCAAATAGATGATGGATGGGCAGATACTGACGGACAGAGAGATTGGTGATAGATGATAGATAGATGGATACTGACAGACCGATTGAGGAGAAATGATAGATAGGAATTTTGGGTGAAGTTGTGCCAGGTGTCCCTTGAAGACTAGACATCAGATTTCAGATACCTCGCTCCCATCTGTGATTGCAGCACTCCGCGAGTTTGAGGCAGCTGCTTCAGGAGAGTCTCAAGTTCTACTCCATCCTGGGCACCTCAGCTTCTCAGGGAGGAGACTCATCTCCTTAGAGAGCAAATAAATGGAAGGAGGCTAGGGATGTGCCTCAGAGGGAAGTCCTTTTTCTGTGGCAGTGCACGCCCCCACACCCCACTGGGCAACTTTATTTGGGGTTTTGTATGTTTTTTTTTTCTAGGCTCTTTTTATCTGCTTTCTGATAGTTTTATGTATTTTTTTAAAAACCTTTATCCATCATTTTGTAATATTTTTCAGCTATTGAGAAAAGCAGGTAAATTCAATCATGGAAATAGAAATTTCCTGAAAGATTTGCACAATGGCATTGTCAAATTTCTTTAGTGCTAATATTTCACAAATAATAATTTAAGTATACCTGTTAGAAGTAAAGGTATGAAAATTGATATTAATTCTTCAAATTACAATTTAAGGAAAAGACTGAGAATAATATCTTACATGAACTTTACAAATGCATTCACAAGAAATAGATTCAAAGAATTAGAATATCGATAGTCACTATGTATCATAAACATGTACTACTTACCAAAAAAGGATGTTAACTTAAAGATGATAGAAAGATAACTAGATGCATTTTAAATTCATAAAATCTATACATTTATGTATTTATTTATCCAATATATATTTCCATTAGTTTCATTTAAGGAGGATAAAGTTGATACGAGTATTAAGTATAGTATGCAACTTTAAGAAAAGCATTGCATAATAAAACTTTATTGTTGATTGCATAGAGCTAAATATATTGGCTCCTCTGTTATACAAAGTAAGAGATGCAACTTAGGACCAGTTTTTGATCACTTTTTCTCAACAAATTGATATGTCATTAACTTTTCATGGACCTTTCTTTTTACCTGACTCTTTACCCCAGCCAAATATTAGTAAGTCACGTTTATTGGCCCATGTACAGTAGCAACTCACTGAATAAATATCATTCAGCGGGCGGATCTGCCACAGTAACTGTTACACAGCTTTTGTTAATTTCATTACTAGAGAGTCGTCTTATGTGTGAGAAACACGGCGCAGCTCTGCGAGTACAAGAGCCTCCTCTCCGAGCGTGGCGAGATGGCAGTGCAGATGCCAGTCTGCCGGCCTGCGGGCTGCGAGAGAGCTGCAGGTGCCTCGAGGGGGCGGTCGCGGCCTTCGCCTCGAGCGTGTGTTATGTTCACGTATGTGGGGGGCAAAGGAGACTCTAAAATGTCAGTATGTGCCAGTAAGATTAAAATTCAGATTTTACGACATTTTAATCCATTTGAGGGTGATGTTAATGACATTGTATTTGAGAAGAACACCTACTCTACAGCAAACCTCTAAGTGACTTCCATATCACCTTCAAGGAGCATAGAATTATAAACATAAGTTACACCTATAAAAGTCTGTACAGGAGTCGGGTGCTTTTCTGTGAAGCAATAAAATTAGAAAATACTGGCAGTGTACCCTGAAGTAGGCATTTTCATCAACTGTATTCCTGACATCCTTAGCAACAACCTCGGTGATGATAAAGCATGTCTGTCAGTCGTGCAGCTGTGCTTAGTGCCCTCCATTGTCCCTTGACAGCGTGCTCACTGCTCTTGTTTTGTTCTTGTGCTCTTCCAGCCCTGACTGAGTGCAGCGATGCCCAGGACTCAGAACAATTATAGGCTTCAAAAATACAAAGGTGGAGGATAACAGAAGGGAGACTGTGGCAAAATAAAGGCTCCAGGAAAAAAACAGGGGGAGGTGGGGAGATGGCTCAGTGGAATACATGCTTCCCTCGCAAGCACAAGGGCCTGAGTTCAATCTGGGGTTCCACCAAAAAAAAAAAAGTAAAAAATAAATAAAGGCTCCAGGACCTAGAATCGAGGCATCTGGAGAACAACTTGGTGAAGAGACAAGAAGATAGATCCCTGGGAATTGAGAAGGAACTGGCAAGAGAATCAAAACTGGGACAGGGTGGAAACGCTGAGGTAATGTGGAGGACAGGGCAAAGCTGCCTGCCCACTGCGCTCCTGGGGAGCATGTCGCCTGCATGGGCAAGGGCAGCCGCAACAGCCCAGACCAGGCAGGCCACCAACAAAGTCCTCTGCAAGTGCTGCATTGAGCTTTGCTCTTTAAGTGCTCCCTGCCCACAGCCCACTAGAGAGGCAGAAGACAGCAGAGCTCTTTATACCTGAGCAGGTTAGCAGAGCTATTTCAGGAAGGAGGTAGTTGGTTGTTCAAGACACAGGACCACCACAGAGCAAGCACACTTCAGGGCTTCTGGTGGCACCTTAGTAACTGGGTGGGAGATGGCAGAAGAGACAGCAGGAAAGAGGCTGTGTGAGCTCGGGCCCGAAAGACTCCGGCAGGTGCTGCAAGGTGAGATGCTGGGTTGTGTGGCATGGCTCCACAAGGAGGCCAGGCTGAAGGTGCTGGCATTGGGCTGGGGACTGCTAGCGCACACCTCACTGCCTCTGAGCAATTGGCAGAACTCAGGAACTCCGGATCTGTCTCATTCCCCCTCCCCCAACACACAGGGCAGCAGGGATTCACCTGGGCTTGGACGCTGCCACAGCCTGGGGTGCAGGAACGAAGAGGTTCCTGGTGGGCCACTGCCTCACAGAGCCGCAACATGGATACTAGACAGAAAGTCGTGGTTTGGGAACCCGGAAGGATGAGGAGCCTGGAGCTGCTGAGTGAATTCAGCCCTAGAGTGGACAGCAGTGACCAATGCACCTAGCAGGACAGGTGAGACAGGAGCGGTAAGAGAAGGCAGGCCTCAGACTCACCTCCCCGCATGTAGTAGATTCCAGCACTGCAGCCCCTGGAGTGGAAATAAACCGCTTATTAGTAAACAAGGGAAATTACGTTTTGGACTCATTTATTTTGTAATCACTTTTCTAGCAGTTTGAGGGTTTTCTTTGCAAGCCATTTTTCTTTGTTCTACTCTGCTTTATACTTTTTCTTTCTCTTTTTTTGCTACTTTTATTAATTTTATTAATAGCTAATTCTATTAATTTTCTTTTGCTCTTTACTAGGACCCTTCACTGCACTTTGCTCCTTCTCATCTTCATTTTCTGTGTTTTTCAGAGTTCCTCTCTTTCACTGTCCTGTTCCCTGCCCTGTTCCGTCCTTCCTCTGTTAATGTCTAGGTGTTTGGCTCACTCTGCTATGGCTGGTCAGTGCTTTCTGCTGTTCCTGGCGGTGCAGATGAAACATTTAATAGATGTTCACTGTGTGTCAATATTTGTTTGGTTTTATATCTATTAAAATTATAGATCTATTTTCCATGGTTAAGCTTAGTACAAAGGTAGCCTTCATTGGTTCTCATGGTTTGTCAACACCCAGTTGCCTCTAATTCTACTATTGCTAGTGACTTTGTCAAGGTGACAGAGTATCTGCTGTTATTTTGCTTTTACTGTATGCCAATGGCTGGTTATCTTTGTGTCATTAACAATACTGTTGTTCATTTCTAGAGAAGTAGGTGCTGGGTTAACTTCACTGCACCCCCGCCCTCAGACTGATAGAAGTGTTCTATTGATCTTTGTAAAAAAAAGCAAAGTCTATAGTTAGTCACACCCAATACAACAGACATTAACTAAAAAAGTCTCCATAGTAGCATCAAAACATTTCCACCTTCAAGCATCTGCAAATGCACACATACGCACTTACATGTACAAGTGTACACACACACACACACACACCCCAATAGAAACATACCATAAAACAAACACAAAAAGAGAGAAACCCAGTGCCTCCAAGCACCCCCAAGTCAAGCCCCCTGAAGCTCTGCCCTGGGACATCACTGTGGAGGAAATCAAAACTCTCAGAGCTGAATCATTTGAAATGACAAAACAGGACGCCACACCTCAGGAGTGATTAGTAAAGTGCTCAGTGAGTGCAAAGTACCTAGCTACACAGATCACAGAATTCATAAGTGAGCAGTACCCTTATGGGAGACAGGGAAACACAAGCCCAAAGTTATCTAAACAAAGTGAAATAATACAAAACATGGATGATCAATTTAGCAAAGACATGTACCACCTGCATTTGTTCACAGACTCCATCTAATTCTGATATTTGCTTGTTGATTTTTTTGTCAAATTTATCTATTTGTGAGAGCAGGGTATTAAGGTCCCCCACTATAACTGTGTTAGTGCTTATTTGGTTTCTTACATCTGTTAATATTTGCTTTATATAGTTGAGTGCACTGGCATTTGGTGCATATATATTTACGATTGTTATCTCTTCTTGGACTGCCCGCTGTACAAGTACGTAATGACCTTCCTTCTCTCTTGTGGTTAGGTTTGGCTTGAAATTTACATACTCTGCAAGGAGAATAGTGAGTGACCCCTGCTTTATTTTGGGTTCCTTCAACATGGAGAATTGTTTTCTATACTTCCAGTTTTAGTCTATGAATTTCCTTTTGGGTTAAATGTATTTCTTTAAACAGCATCTCAAATGTGCAGTACATTGTTGGATCTTGTTTCTTGGCCAGACTAGAAGTCTGCTTCTTTTCATTGATAAATTGAGACCATTCACACTGATGATTTTAACTGATGTGTATTAGCTTAATTTTTTTCACGTTATTTTTCCATTATTGGTTCCTGTCTTACTTTTTGCTTTGTGCTGGGACAAATACCTGACACTCAAATGGAAGGAAGTAAAGGTCTATTTAGCTCACTGTGAAGGTTTCAGATCATACTCTGCTGGCTCCAATGCAAATGACAGCAGTTCATGGTGGCAGAAAACACTGAAGAGGAGAGGAGGAGCAGCAGCTGCGGCGTTCATCAAGCCTCTCTCTCCTATGCTGACTGCAAAGATCGGCCCTGCACTGCAGAGGGGCAGCTGTGACGATCAAGCTCCTCCAAAGTGGTATAGCTGCACAGTGGTGCGACAAAGACTGGGACTTTTCCACGGAAGTGGGGCAGGGCAGGAAGCCTTCCTTAACTTCTTTATATACACATTTCGAGCTGAGTCACTCTGGGGTGGCCCATGGCCCTAGAGTGGAATCAATCACACTCCATGTTGGGCCTTGCCCACCTGCAGGCCAGGGGAGGCCCCCATGCCCAGAACTGCCAGAGCCCATTCAGCCAAGTTGACACAATGTATCAACCACCACAGTTCCCTATCTTCTTCTCTGTTTAATAGCTTTTCCTGTTTGTTAGTTTCTTGCTGTTGGCGTTCTTGTGTTTGTGGTCTTTGTTAGCTTTCTAACACATCTTTCTGAGCATTCTGTCAGGCCTGTTTGTTGGTCTTGAGTTTCTCCAGTTATTCTTTGTCATGAAAGTGTCTTATTTTTCCATTGATTCTGAAAGATAGTTTTGCAGGTTATAATAATCTAGGCTGAAGATTGTTTGCTTTGAGGGTTTCAAGTACCTTGCTCCAGGCTCTCCTTGACTGCAGAGTCTGTGTTAAGAAGTCTTCTGTGATTCTGACAGGTTTCCTTTATAGATAATTTATTAATTTTTCTCCAGCTGCTTTTTTGCCCTTGTGTTGAATTTCTGGACCCTTGCTCATTATACCCATTGGTGCGAACTTGCTTTGGTCACGCCTATTTAGAGCTCTGTATGCTTTATTTGTACTTATATCAAATTCTTTTCCCATGTTGGAAAGGGTTCTGTGAGGGTTTTTTGTAGCCTTTGCACTGTCTCCTGCTTTCTCATTAACTCCCATCAAATTTATGCCACTCTTCTTTGCTTCACCTCGAAGCTGTTGGATTTATTTTTCATGGCTCTTTGCTATTTTTAAGATACTTTTCTTTTCCTGGTGGCTAGTCATGCTCCTTGTCTTGTAGGGCTGATAGTCTATCCTTACCTTCATTTGATCTATTACATATGCTTTCAATGCAGATATTTATTTACTTACTTATTTTCTATATTTGGTATAGGGTCTCACTATGCAGCCCAGACTCATAGTGATCCTTCTGTTTCAGCCTCCCCAGCGCTGGGATTACAGGTATATGCCACTATGCCCATCTCAGTGCTGGCTCAGTGTGCCCCTAGGCAGGACTGGCACAGTATGGTGTACAGGGGATTGAACCCCAGTTCCTGAGCTTAAGTCTAAGTAGGTGCTTAGTCCACTGAGCTATCTGGCCAGCCCTCAATGGAGATTTTTTAATCATGCATTTTTGTTTGGACCTGTCTCACTGGATCTATTTATTATCCATGTTGGGCATTCATGGTTTGCATAATTTTCTTAAGCACCTCTTTTTTTACATATGCTTCGATGTTTTCTTTTTTATTTTAGTAGTTACTTCTCTTGCACCTTGGGTATTATTCTTTCTATGGCCTCTTCATTCGTTTATCTCACTTCTGCTGCTGTCATTTCAGAGTTTTGGTGGGTAGCTTCTGATTTCCTCTGCCTCTTTGAGATCTGGAGTTATCCTGCGTGGTTCAGTGCTGGGGACTGCATTTTGCTTCTTCCTCTTGTCATTTTCTATGTTTCCTTTTAGTTTTGTCCTGTGCTGAAGCTTGTAGATTTCTTGCATTAAATAGTTTTACCTCTACTGTACAAGTTTTCCTAGGTAATGTCTGTTCCTCAGGGTGTCTTCTAGGTGTGGTGGTTCTTCACATGTATCCGACTTACCTGCCATCCCATATACTAAGACTGTGGAGTTGCAATCACTTGAAGTTGAGGGCTGTTTCTTTGCTACCGCACTATGGTGATGATTATGACTCCTTTGTAATTACAGTGTTGTCATAAAGAGGAGAAAAACTGATTCTAACAGATCTGATGTTCTGGTTATAGTGGTACAGGGAGCAATGACCATAGACTCAAAAACAACATGGCTGCTGACAGATGGTAGTAACTAGTAGCCTAATTTCTTTGGTTGTAGAAGCAAGTTCTAAAGCTTTACAATATAATCGACCCTATACTAGGAACTTGTGTACAACACTTTTACACTTAGTGAAGTGGTTGAAACCCTATAATGAGGTTGTTAGGTGGGGCGGCTGTAGATGGAGAGGTAGATGAGGTGAAACAGTAGGGACAAGCGTGTGTGTAGGATGACGACCCAGGCTTTGGGTAGCTGTAGGACATGAGAGGAACTGGAAGAGAAAATCTAGGAGTAATGAAGTGAACCAGAAGAGGAGAGACAGTGCTTCACACATGAAAGACTCAAACTCTAACGTGGTAATTGATGAGAGGAGGAGGATCAGTGGAATAATACAAAGGGAAGCTTTAGGTATTTAAATCATGAATGAGAGAGAAAAGAAGGTACCAAAGAAAAATTAAAAAACAGGGAAGAAAAAGAAACAGGAAACAAGAATAACCATGCACAGAAAATTTTGGAAAGAAAAACAGGCAAAATAGAAGAGAGAAAAAAGGGAGAATGGCAACAATGAAACCCACAGAGTCCAGACTTTGAGTCCAAATTCAGAGTTGGACAAGAAACTTAAAATGCTGGTGAGAATAAATTCAGCTGTGTTAACCTGGATTTAGGTAATTAAAAACTTGAAATATTACTGCTTGTGTTATAAGAGAGATACCCCACCTGGGATCCACTCTCGCAACACTCTTATCACTATGTACTTCTGCACTGGTAGCTCCAGGATCTGTGGCCCTACAGTCTGCCATGATTAAAACACTAGACTCCTTGAAGCAGAATCACACACGTCTTTCTCCCACTCCCTGTGCGCTGCCCCGGCTTCCTGCTTTCACACATCTCACTGCAGGCATCAGTCCTGCAGCAGCAGTGCAGTGTGTGGCATCCACTGCTGACTCATCTCCCTTGGCACGTGATTGTCAAGGTTCATCAATGCTGCTCCATAGAGCAAACTTCTTTCCTTTTAGGACTGCGTAAGATTCTATTATGGGCATTCCTTCCTGCATTTTCTTTATATGTTCATCAATGAATCTTTAGGTTGTTTCAATATTTTGGCTATTGTGTGTAAGGCCACAAAAAACTTTAAATATCAAATATCTCTTTGAGAGTGAGAGTGCAGTCCTTTTGGGCAACTAGCCAGAAATGAAATGTATGGGTTGCACATTTCCATAGCTGATTTTCTTGTTTCTATAACTGCAGCACTGCTTCACATCCCCGCAACCAAGTGTATGCAAGTTCCTACTTGCGCTCATCTTTCTCACAGTTGCCCTTGTTATTTTTCTTTGCTCCATAATCACTATCTTACAGGTAGAAAATGACATTTCCTTGTGCTTGAAATTTGTATTTCCCTGATGATCAGTGATGTTGAGCATCCTCTTACACATGCAGCTGCCACTTGAGGGGATGGCTATCAATCCTTTGTACACTTTTAGAATCAGGGCGTGGCTAAGTATCTACAGAAGTGAAGAAGCTCCATACGTGTTTGGATTAATTCCTGTCAGCTGTATATTTCACAAAGGTTTTCTTCCATTTCATAGGTTTCCTTTTCATTCTGTTTGTTGCTTTCTTTATAGAAGTTGTTCAATGTAATTTTACTTTTCTATTTTTGTTTCTGCAAACTATACTTTCAGTTATAGCTAAGAGACTATTGCCAAGACCAATGTCATGAGCCATTTCCCTTGAGTTTCTTCTAGGATATTTATAATTTCAGTCTCTATGATAAAATATATAATCCATTTTAGTTGAATATTGGAGATGACTCAGTTTCATTGTTTTCAAAGTAGATAGCCTGTTTCCTGAACATCAGTTGCTGAAGAAACTCATCTTTCTCCTTATATGCTATTAACATTTTTATTTAAAACCTGCTAAGTGTATGCTTTGTGTGTGTTTATAAACTCTACTCAGCTCTGCCCGGGATAAGGTATGCTGCATGAAAGTCATCTCTGCTACACTGCAAATGCAGCCACATCAGGAATGATGCAGGAGAGTTGGCCAAACAGCTCAGTGGATTAAAGCTCCTGCAAGCAGGTGCAGGGGCCAGGGATTCGATCCCTGGGCCTGCCATGCAGGCTCCGCCCCTGGGGCAATTGAGAATGGGTGCTGTGTTGTGCACCTGTAGACCCTTCCCTAAGATACAGAAAAACCATTTTTTAAAAAAAGAATGATGCAAGAAAGTTCTTTGTAATTATTTGACCAATAGTAGACAAATTCAATCTTATTTACAACATGGTTCTTACTGAGTTTGACATGCACATAAAACTAACATAGAGTAATTAAATCACAGTGTTTAAATATTGGAATTCAAGCAGATCACTACTAGTCCATCTACTAGTGCGACCCAGAACACACTATAGACCTGTCCCTAAAAATATAAATAAATAAATAAATAAATAAATAAATAAATAATAAATAAAAGTGAAAGCTTTCTCCCACTTACCAGTCCTAATGTTGGAATACCATTACACTTTCCCCTTTATTCTCACTAAAGGTGCTGGGGGAGATTGTCCCTAATTTAGAAGTTACATATGTGTGTACAGACACCCAGATGTTAGCATAATAATTAACCACTGGTCTCTCATTGTCAATGAGTGTTTGCACTACATGTGTGTTGGAGATAAGACCTCCTGATTTAATGGGCAATTTGCTTAGGAGCAGGTTGATGCAGTACCCAACAGTCATTTAAGTTAATTAGTAGAAGTATTTAAGTGAAGGTTCAGGTGCTGCACACAGCCCGTGCCATCTCTGGGAGGGCTTTCCACAAAAATAGTGCAGCTGATGTGACTGAGGACACAAATAGTAAAAGCAACTTTTCTCTGTATGATGTGCCTTGGTCTGAAATAATTAAACCTGGAAATGTTACAGAGATCAGCATGCCTCATTCCATCACATGAGACATAGCTTGGGCTCGCCGATCACATCCTGAAAGTTTCAGGGTTTGAAATGTGATTGGTTCTACTTGTAATGCCTGTAGTATAAAATAGGTTATAAAGTGCTGGCAGGCCCACAAGATAAAAGAACAGCAAACAGTGCCCAAGACTCTGTTACCACCAGTGAATAATTTACTTCTTTTTCTAACCTCGCAAATCCCTTCTGCCTTTTTCCCTTGTAGAATTGAGATAAGAATGTGCAATATTTGTAGGATGAGCTTTGTACCACTGAGAGGAGAAGTCCACATTATTTGATGAATAGAATACTTTACAGACATAGCTTTTTGACGTGGGCTCCCACCATGCAGTCCAGGCTGGCCTTGAATGCATCAGGTAGCACAGGTTGGCTTCCAGTGCCCAGCAATCCTTGTACCTCCACCTCCCAGGTGCTGGGATCGCAGGCATTGGCCACCACTCCTGGATTTTACAGACGCATCTTAACTAACCAGTTATGTTCTTGTTTTCAGTCATAATTTGGTTATGGCTCTTGGGATAATTGTTTCTAAATGTACCTGGAATCTAAGAAAAAATACTATATTGTAATAACCATTCTTAATTATTGTGATATTACAAAATAATATTGTGAAAGACTATATAGTAATTGAGGAACAATGCTAAATGCTAGGCTAGGGCCAAGAATGTGGGACAGTGTCTGCCTTGCAAAAGTGAGGCCCTGAGATCAAGTCTTGGTATCAAACAGTTAAAAAATATATATAATAGCATGTATTGTGTATTGTATAATGTATATTGTATGCTATACTATATATTAAACATGATATATCATATAATATATCATACATTATATATATGATACATATATATATACATTTATATATATATATATATATATATATATATATATATATATATATATGATATATATACCCTAATGATTATAGTGTAGAGTTGGACAGAAGCAATGAACAATGGGCTGTAGCAAAAATGTCCAAATGGGTTCTGTGGGCTAAAGCCAAGCGGTCAGCGTGGATGCAGCCCTGCTGCAGGCCTGGGGGCATCCTCGTGCTGCTGCAGGGGTCGTCTTCTTTCCTTGGCTTGTCGTCTCCTCTGTACGCAGGCCCAGCGTGGCTGTACTAGTCCTTCGCACACTGCCCAAGTCTGGCTCTGTCCTTTCTGTCACCTCCGTGTGCCTTCTCCTGTTCACTTGTGCCTGCACTGTCGCCCCGTCTCAAATCCAGATTCCTCACCACCCGACTCTTGCCAGTTACCTTTCTGCTCCTTTTCTATGCAGGGAGCACGTGCAAAGCTAAATGATCTCCGACGGTAGGTGAGCTATGAATAGTGAAGCCAGAATTCGATTCTGCGAGCTGAGAGCCGACGCGAAACTGTCACTGCGCCCCCGGGGCCACCCATGCAGGGGAGCATTTGTGTGCCGCAGCCGGTGACCCGCCCTGCGAACCCGTGTCTGCTGCCCTGCCGATGGGTTCCACAGGGACAGGTAGGGCACGTCTGACAGAGAAAAAGAGCGCTCTGTGCAAAGGCAGGCGAGAGCAGGAGCGTGGCCACCGCCTCACACGGACCAAGCATCCTTCCGCTTCCTCAGGCGCACAGCGCCGGCTTCCAGCTGCAGACCCAGCTGTCAGGCGCAGCCTCGTCCATCGTGCTGCTCCCCTCCTGAAGGCCCGCCACTCCATCTGTCCCCGGCAGCCTTTGCTTTGGCTCCGGTAGATGTAATAATCTCCCACGTAAATCCTTATTATAAAACCTCAAACTTATCACTAACTCCAACATACTTACAGCGTCTATCAGCAAATCCTAACCACACTCACTTGGAATCTATGAAATCCAACCGTTGCTCAGCGCCTGTCTGGTACTGGCCGAGAGCACGGGACTTTCTGAGCCACCAACTCAGCTGCCTAACTGGCTTCTCCACAGTCTTCTACAGTGGGATCTTCCTTACATCCCGACATCCTGACATCCCCGCAGACACTCTTCCAGGACAAAGTGTTCCTCAGCTAACACAGGCGTTAGTGTTGTGCTCCTTGGAAGCCTTGACTTTCATGTAAAACATGAGTCAGCGAATATTCCTGGGATAAAAATAGTGGTCATTATAGTTAAATGATAGGCTCTGGAGAAATAGATTTTCTATAAAATTCATGCACATGATATGAGAAACAGAAACCCTAGGATTCTCTTAATGGCTTTGAAATAATTTATCTAAGGAAGACATCAATGACTACTGATAAAGAACATGATACCAGAGACATTAATAAATTGAAACTCTGAAGAAAGAGATGATGAATAGAAAATGATGACCAGTGATAATTTTGTAGTGTAGGATAAGTATGCTCCTTCAATTTTTGGAGTACGTTATGGCTTGTATGTTGATGCCTCCTCAAAGCCTCGAGTGTGTGTGGGTCTCTGGAAGGTGACTGGACGTGGGTGTGTGGTATTGATGTCCATTGTGGGGTTTATGGCTGAATGTGATTGGGAGTGAAGCCCTGTGGGAAGGACTGGCCTGCTGTGTGCATGGCTCACAGTGTTGTATGTCCCCCTCTTCCTACCTTCATCTCTTCCTTCCTGCTTGCCATACTTTAAACAATTTTCCTCTGCTGGGACCTTGGTGCCATGCTTCCCTGCTGTGGAGCCAGCTGATGACAGCCTGAAGCCTCTACAACGTACGAACTAAAATAAGCCTTTCTCCCCTAGCTTGTGGGTATTGGGTGTTTTGTCCCAGCACTGAAAAAGCAAGTCAAATTTTGGCATCAGGGAAGAGTAGTCATAGTTATGGTGCGCTCTGGGCTTGTAGGTCAGAAGCCTTCGAAACTGGCTGAAGGGAAGAATTTGGAAAGGTTTGGAGACATCTGCTGCATAAGCATCCAAGAGTGCTGTGAGCCCAGCTGGATGAGAGATTCTGTTCAGAGCTCTGATGCCCAGAATGCTAGAGCTAGCAGGCTCTATCCTTTGCAGCCTCAACACTGCAAAGATGAAAGTCTTTGCTTGGAGAAGACAGTTCCAGGGCACCATATTCCAAAGTGTCTAGGCCTAGGGACTCTGTTCCCAAGGCTCAGGCTCCAGAGTGCTCATCCATCCAAGATCTTGACTCTCACAGCCAGAGAAAAGGAAGCCTGGCTCCTGCTCCAGCTGGAAGCAAACCTTGGCATCATCCACATGGTGCTGGATGTACCAGTTGTGGGCCAGGAAGGTTTCATCCAGATTTCATAAGAAGGCCTTGGAGGACAGGGCACACTGCCTGTGTGACACTTGGTGAAACTCAAAGTGCAAGGGGAATCCAGAAGCCTGGAGAAGCCAGAAACATGGAAAGCTGCAAGAGGTGAGCAAAGCCAGTTCAACAGAGAAACCATGAGGTCTCCAGCCACAGGCAATGCTTCAGGGACAGAGCCCCAAGCTTCTAGGAGTTCACATCCTGATGTAGATTGCCCTGGGTGGTGGACACGAAACTGTGGATCTTAAAGCGTATCCTGTGGATTTTGGTCTGGATTTTGGTCCCATTCCTTTCTGTAGCCCTATTTCAACTTGTTGGAATGGAAATGTTGTAGTGTGCATGAAATAAAAAGTGAAAGAAACAGGAAGGGAGCTCGTTCTTTGGAGGAGCTCCATTCTCTGATGGCCTCGGGCACTGTCTCCTGCCTCCAAGGCAGATCCTCTGACTTCCTGACTCAGACTTGCACAGGACCCTTCAGCAAGCTCAGGGCCTTTCACTTGTCACCAGGTCCTCAGGTCGTTCAGTGAACTGCCACTCTGCCGCACGCTTCCACATCTGGCTTCCACATCTGACTGCATGGGTGGTGTTGTATATCCTTCTTATTTATCCATGTTTCCTACCTGAAACACGTTTTGATGGTGAGGACTACCTGAAAGAACACTGGCAGTGAGTGAGACTGAGAAAGAAGGCAGGCCTTCTTTCATCCAAGTGGTGGTAAAGTGAATGAAAGTGGGTTTTATCTTTTATTTAAATATATATGCCATAAAAGCCTCATAATGGATTCAGTTATTTTTTGTCAAGCCTTTGGAGAAATCCATTTATTTATTTATTTGTTTTTAATTTATTTATTTATTTTGGTGGATCCAGAGATTGAACTCGGGCCCTCGCACTTGCCAGGGAAGTGCTTATTCCTCTGAACCATCTCCCTGGCCCCAAGAAATCCATTTTAATGGTGAACAAGTTGACAAGTATAAAACAGGAAAGAAGCAAGGCCTGGTGGTGTGCACAGTGAACCAGGGAGCTCAGACATGGGAGTGAGAGCTTGAAGCCGGCCTGGGCAGCAGCACAAGGCTGCTTGGACAGCATGCTCTTAATAGAGAAAATAAGTGTCTTCATGTGGACTTTCATTCATTAAAGTTGCCTAGGTCCTTACAAATGGTCAGTGAGCCAAAGTGACACTTCTGGAATAAAATTGCAAAAGTATGAGATGACGTGAGGAAGTAACTCTTTAAAAATGTTTTGGGGCATTCACAAAGTTGTCTCTGAGACCATTTTGAGTATAAAACTCAGAAACAGAAAACACACTCACATTGCTGAGCAGCAATTATTACTTCTACCTTCAGAATTTTCAGTTCTTGCAAGCTGAAGGGAGCTTTGCACCCACTGAGCCGGTTGTACACTCCCCCATCCCTGGCAGCCACTGACCTGCCTTCTGTACATGTGTCTGATTCCTGGTGTGAGCATCGCTGACATCCCTCATTTGAGTGGATTCACATTAGTTGTCTTTTTGTGCTTGATTTGTTTCAGATAGCATAATATTTCAGGGTCCATGCTTTTAATAACGAGTATCAAAATTTCATCCCTTTGAATGCTGAATAATATTCAATTCTATACACACTATGTTTTTTCATTATTCATCTCAATATTTGAATCGTTTGCTCTTTTTGGCCACTGTCAATGGACAGAATTATGCAAATATATCTGTTTCTGTCCTTTTCACATTTTATGTATGGACCTAGTATAATGAAAGAACCATACAGTTGCAGGTCTTGGGACACTCAGTGTCCTGAGGCACTCCACAGCCACCCTTCGCCCGTGGCTGCACACTCCATGCCCACCAGCCATGCTCCTGGACTGCATTTCCTCCCTCCTTGCCAGTGCATCACCTTCCCAGCTTTCCTTCTTTTTCTTCAGGACTCACACATAACTGGAGTTTTCTGTGTTCACAGCTATTTAGTGAGCCATGGTTTTTCAAAGGGACAAGTAGATTTCACACACATGTTAATTAAAGGACGATCACTTACATAAGTGACCAGAAATTTTATGACAGAGAATTACTTTGATGGTCTATACCTGAAGATCTTTCTCTGAAAGATCTCCACTTGTGTCTTATAAACTTTGTGCTTGGCTACAAGACATAGTGGAAATCTCACACAGAGGAAGGGGGCAGTGTTGGGTCTGTGCTCCAGCAGCGTCTGTTGTGCTCCTCAGGATGTGGGGCCCAGGTGTAGGAAGCCCAGCTGGACCATGCAAGGCACCCAGCCTCTGTTCCTGTGGATGCACTGGGATTTCCTGTCCTCCGTATGCCTCTACTGTAAATATAAGAAGATCCTACGCTAACAGAACACAAAAGCAAGAGAAAAAGCAGGCTCACTAGTCAGGAGACATCTGCAACAGTCTAAGAAAGTGGCCAGAGATGGGAGGCCAGGGATAGGCAATGAGACTCAAGACATATTTGAAAGGCCAATCGAAGAGAATTGCCTGGTCAGTAAGCGAGGATTAAGTGCAAAGGAAGAGTTGAATAAAAACTATAACGAATATTTAGAAACCTTAATTTACTATTTACTAAGTTGGGGAGGGTTACAGGTGAGGCTCTGTGTTGTCCTGTTTGGGAAGGGCAGATGGGAATAAGATTTTATTTTAGATGTCTCCACACATTAAAACAGGCAGGAGACATTCTATGTATATTTCTGCAGCTCAGGGGAAAGAACTGGATGAGCAGTAGAATATAAATGGGTGTTCACCAGGGGTCAGCAGGGAAGTAAGCACTGATGGAGGAGAGGTTAGAGGACCTGAGGGCACTCTGGTATTTTAAAGCTCAGAATACAACAGCAGGTCAGTGAAGAAAGCTGACTAGGTTACAAGAATGGAATGATGCACTGTGGGCAGCACTGCTAATGTTGGCTCACTGAAACTCAACAATCAGCCATATGATGAATGACCAGCCTTATCAAGAGCTTTTCTTTTTTGTACGGGGTGGTAGCAGGTAAGGAGGGGTGCTGGGGATTGAGCTCAGGACCTTGTTCTTACTGCGTGGATGCTGCACTGCTGAACTATGTTCCCAACCCTGTCAAGAACTGTACTGAGAAAGGCATCACTGGCATTGGAAAGGAAATAATGTACATTAAACATTCATGGGATTGCCAGTTCTTCTTAGTATCTTTTTTCTACTGAGGAGCACAAAGATGAAGATGCACTTTCTTTTCATTTTCCTTTGGCAGGAAACACTATCATGTTATAGTTACAGGTGAGATTCCCAGCAGAGTCAGGGGGCTTATCAGTGGGCAGAGGAGGCCAAGTGCCCTCCAAGGGGTCTCAGTGATACGAGATCCCTTCTCGACTCCACAGAAGGCCTGGCCTTTCCCAAGACTGAGGAGAGCTCACCCAAAGGATAGAGTGAGATTTTTAAATAATTTATGTTTATTTGTAGCAACATTGAGGTGTTTACTTCATTTTTCATGTCTTCAGTAAAATAATAAAATCAGGAGTTAAAAATGGGAAGATTGAAGACATGCTGAAAGTTTGGGAACAAAAGAAAAGAAAATTTTAGAAGAAGGGAAGAGCAACTTGAGTAAGAGAAGTATGTATCCCTGCAGTGGTTGTCCCAAGGGCTGCTGGAAGCTCCCAAGCATGAATGTAAACTGGGACCAGTTGGCAGGGTGGGGCTTTCATGTATAGGAGAGGAGGGTGTTCCCCCAGGTTTGGGAATTTGGCCAGAAGAAGAGGGCAGAAGGAAAGGGAAGGGATGGGACTGCACATGCATATGAAGAGTGATGCAGTGTGGACGCTGAGCCAGAAGAGACACAGGGAAAGACGGGGGCAAGAGGAGTGCAGAGTCAATGGACTCATGGTCTATGTGGCTACATTTTTACAGGTTAAATGCCCAGTTGGAATAAATTGGGAAGAATCAAAGTGGTCATCGGAGAGTGCCAGGTTTAGAATATCATGGGGGGAGTCACTATTAGTCATGGCAATTATAGGATCCGACCTTGGAAGTGGCTACCTGCCATATATTGTAGGCTACAGCTTCAGAGCAGGAGTCAAAAAGCCCGGAGGCCAGGCTACTGGAAAGGTGACCTATGGCACACTCCAGGATCAAGGCAGCTCAGTATGTGCTGGAATCCAGGAATTAGAGAGGTGATCCACAAGAGCGCAACGAACAGAAGCAGGAAGGATGATAGGTGAACGAAGTATTCAGGCACTCCTTCGCTTGGATCTGCCCTAGGTGTGTACAGGCTCGGGAACTGTCAAATACTTCCTGTTTTCATCAGGCGTTCAAAATAAGATAACTCCATCACAGGCATTAAGGAGATAAGTCTAATAGAGGGGGCAAATATGTAAAGAAATGGTTACACAGTGAAAACGCACTTGCACCATGTATTGACATTAATAGGCTGGGGAGAAGGCTCAGTGGAATAAGAGCTTCTCTGGCAAGCGCCAGGGCCTGAGTTCAATCCCTGGTTCCGGAAAAAAAAAAAAAAAAAAAAAAAAAAAAAAAAATTAACAACAAGAAATTACGTCAGTAATTTGTTGAAAGCTGTCTCGCTCACAGATAAGATCCACCTTGACTGGTTTTCAAAAAAACACCTAGTGAGTGTGGCAAGGGTACCAAGTGAGCAAGACTCAGTGGATCCCGGTGCACAGCCTCGCTTGTCTGCAGGGCAGCCTCACGTAGGTCACATGGCAGGGAAGTGTCCCGTCGTCGCCGTTTTTCCAGATACTCAGGCAGGCACAGGATTCTGTTCAACGAGGAGCAGCGCTATTCTCTCACATGACCTCAATCAGGGGAGCATTAGCTTAGAATTTAAGTCAAAGTTTCGGCTGGGACAAATATCAGGGGAAATCAAAACTGAACACTGAAGGCAGATGGACTAACGCACCCGTGTGAATGCTCACTGCGTCATCCTGAGTAGGAAGCACCCCGTACCCTGGGCCAGTGGCTCTGGGTGTGGTGAGGGGACTCATGGTGACAGAAGACCCTCCCGGGCGGTGCATCATCTGGCTGGCATGGAGGGCACAAAGGAAAGCTGCTGCTGCCTCCTGCAGGGGGCTCCGCCTTTGCCATCCTCTTTGCGGTGGTCTCCCGGCTACCCATGCAGCTTCGGCCTCCGGCTCAGACCCTGTGGTCTGCGGTCCAGGTGCGGATCATGTGGACAACGCAGTGCGTCCTGGCTCTCGTCCAGATCCCCCGATCCCTGACAGCAGCTCCGCTTCTGACTGTGGGGGCCACCGCAAGCCCATGTTGTAAATTCCTGTACATTTGTAGATGTTGCATCGAATCTGTTTCTCTAGTAAGCACTGACTGATACATTCATATTCACAAGATTTTCTCTGAAAACTTAATACAAACATGTAACAATATATGTAAATATTCACTTTCATCATATTTAAATTTGGAATAATCACCTATCTCATGAGGCAGCAGTCAACATAAAATGGCTCCTTTAAGCTGCAGAAAATACTCAAAATTTATGGGCTCACAATTTTGTTATTATTATTGGCAGCAAATTATTATTATAATTACACAGTACACAGTTGTTTTATTTTGAAGCGTCTAGTTGTCGACTTGTCACAGCACAGGCCCAGTCTAAAGCTTCACTGAGTTTGGAGCCAGGGGACACAGCACTAATTGGGTCCCAGAAGACAAGGGGACTAGAAAGAGAACACCATCAGAATCGCGGCCGTTGCCATGTGCACCTCTCGATGTTCAGAGTTCTCCACACTGAACACTGAACTGCCCACTCTTATGCCAGGCGGATGGTTCTGTCACAGCCCCTGAGTTTAGGCTGCACAGCTTTAATCATCTACATGCCAGGACTAGCTCGCAAAGGGCAAATCCGATTTCCAGAGGGGTAAAACTGTGACCCACTCAACTTTGCTCAGCAATCTTCTGGTCTTGTTAGCACTGAAAGGCAGTTGACATAATTTAAAAATGACAGCCAGTCCTTCCTCATGATGCCAGGGATAATTTCTGGGGACAGGAGCATTACTGTTCTGAAAAATAAAACCCTACTATACCCTACTTTGATTTCTCATTGCAATCTTTGCTTTTATAAAGTTATGATCCAGCTGATGGACACAGAATCATCCTATGATATTATCACATCATGTTATCCTATGATACACGGGGACAAGGGTTTACCTGTTCCATAATTAGTTGTAAGCCCACCCTGGGCCAGAACTGCTGCCTGACTGTGGCTCAGTCGGCATCACTCATTTGCCTGAGTCTGGGATTAGATGGGATTGAGCATACGCCCTCCCCAGAGCCACACACACAGGAAAACAGCAGCATTACAAGAGCCAAATGACTGATGGGGTGTTTTTCACTCCACTTCTATCCTGCAAGCCGGCTCTCAGCTTTCTAAGGATTCGCCCAGTGTCTTTACTAGAGAGGTGATGATATGTGGTGACCGTACTACATACTCAGCTCCTCTCCAAAAGGCACCAACTCAGCATCTGCCCCAGATGCAAGCTGCTGCCATGCAGCCCATGGGTACAGCCAGCTGTGCTCTCTGTGCTAAGGCTTGTGCTCCACAGAGGTGCGGGTGGGGAAAACCAACTGCAGTACATGGGCTACTTCTGAAAAGATAGAGCAAAATAAATAGCTGTCCGCATGTCAGCATAAAGCATATTCTTGCAAAGAGGTAGTAAATACTGCCACTGTGGCAGTGGGGAAAATTCCAGGTCACACCTGCCCCTTTCCCGTGACAGTGAGAAGGACCCCCAGGGTCCAATTTTCTCCATGGTCATGTCTGAAGGAGGCTATGGTAAGATTTTTTTCTGCTGGCCAATAATTGCTTAGTCCACCTGTTTTCTATAGATAGGGTTACAATGAACTGAATATGGAACTAACAGCTGAGCAAAAATAAAACCATATTTTCCAGGTTTTAGGGTTCTCTGACAATTAAATTTCCTAAAATACCCAGTCTTTTGCTTGGTAGTTTATTTCTGAAACCTCCACAGGATAATAATGAGCACTATAAATTTCAGATCAAGAGCAGTGAAACTCGGAGCCGCTGCTGTCTCTGCCAGTGAGCATTCGCAGAGCATGGTGTCGCGGCCCGCACTGCCAATCTCCATGAGGCCCTGCCGCTGTGGCGAGGGCCGGGCTTCTCCCGCCTGGCTTCCTGTGTCCCCTACTTAGTGCTTACACCTTCTGCGGTTTGGAGAGAAAACTGTCTCTATCCTTCTAAGCACAAATATGAAGAAATGTTTAAAATCCAGGGCTTAAAATCCCCCTGGGTGTTGTCTTATAAAATGTCTTGCGGTCCTGGAGAGTAAACCCAGAGGCTCTGTGTGTGGGCCTCTCCAAAGAAGCTGGCCCCGGCAGTCTGCTGCCCTCTCTCTTCTTGCATTCTCTCTCTCTCTCTCTCTCTCTCTCTCTCTCTCTCTCTCTCTCTCTCTCTCTCTTTCTCATTAAGTTATTAAAATGGGATTCGTAGCCCAGGTCTCAGCGGCTCTCTGTGAAGCTCAGGACCAGTAGTGAGCAACTCTGAGAACAAGGATGAGCACCGCTGGTGAGCTTCTGTGTAATTATTAGCAGGCTAGGAATGTTGGAGATGGCAAATGTCCCACGCTGCTATGATAAAATACCTTGAAGATGTGTAGTTATATGTATCCATAATAATTATACACACCCAGTGATTTTTTTATGTATTTTTAAATAAATAAGTTATTCAACAATTGTAAGTTATTCAAGTGGGATAATTTTAATGTCATCCAATTCTAGTTAGAGAACTAATTTTTAAAAATTGATTAAAAGTAGTTCTGTATGTATTTCTTTTCCCCATGCCTATTCTCCACCTCAGTGTATTATTTTAAATTTTGTTAGATATCGGCAAGTTTTAGTTCTTTATTTATATTATGAAAAATATAAGCAACTTTATATCTTTGTGTACTTAGTCTCCCAAGAGAAATGGAAGAAATGCATCTATAAAATATAGTGAGATGAGCTATTAAAATAAACGAGTGTGTTTGGGTGTTTTAATAAAGTCCTTCCAGACCTCCTCACTTGAGTCAAATTAATTTATGACAATTACCTAATAGTTTACAGATATTTAGATAAAAAGCCACAATGACACTAACATGAAAACTGCCCAGTATTACACTAGAATTCTGAAGGATGGAGGAGCCCCAATGAGTAGTTTTTCTTTCTAAAGGAACTTCGTGACAGAAAAGGAGAAACAACAAAACCTAACCAATCCATCTACTTAAGGCCGTCTATCTCAGTTCTGTTTGCCCCATGTCTCTTCATGCTCTTGCAGTCTTGCTGAACTTAAATGGTGTTGTGGTCGCTTGCTCTTCATGCAGGCACACACACTTGCATGCTCTGTTCCTGACACCTCTGGAGAGCAGGTCTCGGCATCTTGGTCAGAACAGCTTTGCTGCAGCGTCGTCCATCTGCTCCCTGGGCCCTCCCATCCTCTCCTTGCCCACTGCGGGCTTGGAGCTTTGCCTATAAACACTCCCCATACATGCACTGTCTTAATGGCACCTCCACAATTTATTATATAATGATGTCCATGTGGCAGATATATAAAATGATTCATTCAGTAATTTCACAGCAGTCTTACATGCAATGCCATGAGACTATTAAACAAACTAATGTGGTGATTCATTCAGCGCTAGGTTTTGCCAGCACTAATAGGAATTTTGATTGTTAATGTCCCCAAAGTACTTGGGAAAATATGTCTGATAAGCATACCCATCAATTTTCTTATTGCTAGGTGTGATACTCTTTCTATATTAATGGCTTTCTCTGCCTCCCTGGGTGTCATTGGTGGTGGTACATTTAAATACATGTATTTCAAATTTCTGATGGAATTGGTTTTACTCTCATGTGCAAATGATGGAAGTGTGGTGCCAAGGTGTAATGGCTGCTTATGATTTTCTTAAGAATTGTTGAAGGAATCCACATTTGTTAAAGACAAAATGAATAAGTAAACCAGAAAAGTGTTACTTGGAATAGCCTTTTTTTATTATCACTAAGTTCCTTTAGAAAGATGAAACCCACATTCTTATACTCTATTAAGATACAGGGTGTAGTTCTGGGTAGATTATTCATCTCATCTAATGCTTTCTTTTATTCTGTCCAGTCGGGTTTGGCCCTTACACTGAGTTTTGTAGAATAGGGTGAAGGCAGGTGGGTGCTGTTGGTGCACTGCCTTGGGAGCCTGGTCTCAGGGGTGTGGCCTTGCTCTTTTCAACATGGTTGTAAAATTCCTCTCTTCAACCTACTTTCACCTTCAAGAGCATCACTGAGTGAGGGATTATTAGGCACAGCCCTGTGGAGAGACTGAAAGTTTCCTCCTGCCTGCCCCCTGGGCCTGTGGGTCACTAGCGCTCTTCCTGCTGCTCCTACCAGGCCTCCTTTGTTCCTGTGGCTCTGCCCCTGCCTTTTCCTGCAGCCATTTTATGTCCTGGGTTGCCTTTGGCAATAGAGAACTCCCACTTAGATCCCACCCCTGTTAAACTTTCACTTTCAGAATCTGACTCAAAAGTGTCAGTTTCACAGACTCCCCGGTCATCTCCCTTGCGCTTTCCCTTTTCCTCCCCCTGCCGTCACTGCTCTAGCACAGCAGACCCTAAGTCTGTGGGCTCCTTAGAATGCTCTCCAGCCAGCTCAACACCAGATTCTTTGTTCCTCCCACTGCTTCCCATGTGAGGTCAGGGCTCTGCACAACTAACTCCAGCATAATAAGCACTAAAGGAACTCTGGTGTAAGACCTACACCTGTCTGGAGCTGCAGTGCTGGCCATGTCCACCTGGGAAGGGCTCTCTTAGTCCTGGAATGTGGGTAACTACCTGTTGCTTGTCCTTACTCTGTGCTCAGCAGTCAGGAAGGGACTCAGACCTCCAAGATCGGGGAGCTCAGGGCTCTTCACCAGCCTTGCCTGCTGTTCAGGGTGTGAGGTCAGGTTTTGTCTGTCCTCACCTCTCCAAGAATGGAATGCACTTTGTTCAGAGAGGTTACTGTCATTTGCCCCTCTCCATGAGGTTTCCCTCTTTGCTTTTCTTTAAGGATTTGCATGCACCTGATACCTTTTTTCGTGATGTCACTTGACGTGGGTATGACTGTTCATCATAATTAAATTGAACTTCCTGTGGTCCTATTTTAACTTGTCTGATTTGAAAGTGATTGCTCTTTGTAGAATGGGCTAAGTGAATATTTACAACTGCACCCTCAGCGCTCATAAACCTTAGATTGGAAGGAGCACCCAGAGTGAGCTCTAGAGGCTGCACACGCGCACTTGCACAGCAGCTCAGCAGAATGCAAAGCTGGGTGAGCCCGAGGGCAGCAAAAGGCAAAGGTGTGCACAGTGGGGCAATGGCAAGCTCTGGGTGTGGAAGGGCCGACGCATCGCCCAGGATGCTGCCTTCTGGGGCCTGCTGATCACAGCTACCAGAAGCTGGAAGCCGAGACTGTGGCACTGGCTTTGACCTTCTTGCCCTTGATCTTGTTGGGAAGTTTCTTACCTAGACTCAGTACATGTCATTTCCCATTCTGCATCAGCTTGTAGCCAGGGCCTAACCCAAATCTTAATGGTTTAGCATTTCTCCTGCGTGTTTTATTCAGGGCTTCTAATTCGTAGGTCACTTTCAACGGCCAACTCCATTTTGTGACACTGATAATGCCAATCCAGACCCTACCACGCGCCTGCGGTCATCTCAGATCTCTTTCTTTCTGAATGGGCTGCATTTTAACATCTGTCATAGATGATTGTCCCTTTAAGACAACAGTTATAGCCCTCATGCCATTTACTGAGGCGCTAGCTTTCTTTGCTGAAATAAAATTAAAATGTCTCACATTGGTGCCATTGCTTTCCTGCGCCCCACGGAGTGAGCCTGGCTTCATGCCTCTATCGCCATTTTTATTCTTTCTTCTCAAGTTAAAAACAGGTACCAAATCTGACGTTTGAATTTTTTTTTTTTTTTTTTTTTTGGCGGTACCTGGGATTGAACTCAGGGTCCTGAGCTTGCCAGGCAAGCACATATTCTACTGAGTTATCTCCCTGACCCCAAAATTCTTTTCTTTATAAAAGTTGAGCACAGGGATGGAGAGATAGCATAAGCACCTACCTGGCAAGCACTACCTGCATGCCGCGCCGCCCGACCGGGAACCGGGCGTGATGGTGCGTGCCTGTAAACCCAGCACTAGGGAAGTTGAGACACGAGGATCACTACAAGTTCGTGACCAGTCTGGTGATACAAAAGTGGGCACAGGGCGAGACCCTGTCTCAAAACAAACATACAAACCAAAAAGGAGCTCCTACGGAGCTGGAAAGCACCTTAGGGTGAGACCGCTGTTGGCCCTCCAGCCCGTGTGCGAGCTCCGCCTCCAGGTGGCCGCCCCCATGAGCCCGCCCAGGTACGCTCCCCGCCCAGGTACGCTGCCCGCCCAGGTGCGCTGCCCGCCCAGGTGCGCGCCCCGCCCCCACTCAGGTGCCCCCCTCCCCCCCAGGTGCGCGCACTCTTGCGGCCCAGGAGCGGACTTGCCGGGTCGCGGCGGGTGGGACACCGAGGCTCGAGTTTCGGAGGCTCAGCGCCCGCCGCGCGCATTTGCCAGATTCGGAGGAGTGGGGCGCGGCGGGGTGCAGGGACCCCACCCCCGCGCGGCGCTCTGGCTTCCGCTCCCACCCAGCCACCCCTGCCGCGAGCGAACCCTGCGCGGGCGGTGAGTGAGGGCGAGTCCACGGCGTGCGGGGGCTCGGGGCTCGGGGCTCGGGGCTCTGAGTTTGCTCAGTCCCCTCCTCTTCTCTCGGCCTCCTAGGGGTGCGAGAGCGCCAGGAAGTTTGGTCGTAGGGAGGGCCGGAGGAGGAGAGAGAGGAGGGTTCCTGCTCGGGTTCGCGGGTTCCCCGGGTAGCAGTGCTGGGGTTCCGGGAGCAGGGCTGGGTTCTGGGGAAAGGGGGTTCGGATGAGCGGTGCGGGATGCGGAGCCGAGTGCCAAGCGGGAGGCGGTCTCTCCACACGTCTAGGCGGTGTTGGGGACCCGCGCTGAGCAACGTGCGGCCAGACCGTCCGGGCTGGCTGGGGTTTCCCGGAGTTCCGGGTGACTCTGGACAGCGCTGGGCTTGAGAGCCGCTGCTCCGGTACAGTGACCTCCTCGGAGGGCGTGACCCAGCCTGTCCCGGCAGGGACTCGTAGGCTTCCGGCGGGATGGGAGTGGAATCTTAGCAGGGGTAGACGGAACAGCCGCTGACGGGTGTGTGTGTGTGCGTGAGTGACTGAGACTCAGGGACCGCCGTAGGTGGAGACTACGGTGCTTTCCGGGGGGCGGGGAGGGAGGGCGCTGCGACCTTGGAAGCTCGGAGGCAGCTCGGCCCTTACTGGCATTGAGAGTCCGCGAAGGGCGGGCTGGAGTTACAGTGTCTCAGCCCGCGTGCAGATGCTCTTGCTCAATGCTTGCCGGGTTGCGGCCTGAACCGCCCGTTCCCTTTCCCATCCCTAGAGCCCCAAGGAGATGGTGACTGACGCTGAGTCAGTGGAGATCAGCAGCTGGAGATGGGACAGGCGCTGAAAGGGAAGGTGGAGGGAAAGCCGGTCTTCCAGGGGCCTTGGCCATGGCACTTGGTTTCTCCCTGTTCTCGTCACAGTTCCCACAATGATAGAGGCCCCACGCCTCTAGATAGCGAGGTCCACGCCCTTGCTATGTGCTCCCCTGGGCTGCCAGCTGCGCTGGCCCGCAGAGCCTGCCCGGCTGGGTGGGGTTGGCAGCTCCAGAGCAGCTCTGGATTCACTGTGGGAAGCTTCCCCTTGGCAGTTCCTGAGAGGGGCTGATGCTTAGATGGAGACACCACACCTCTGCGGCTGACTCAGTGACTACTATCCCGAGTTGATTAGTCCAGGGCTGTCTAAACCCTTCTGGGTGAATTAATCTTTGTCGCTCTGTTGTGTGGCTTCCTGTTACCTCAGCCCCTCACAATTCGTTCAGAGAGAATTTTGGAGGCCATGAGCCACACTGCTGCCTTTCACCTGTGTCCCATTCAGTGACATTATACAGTGCTGACTTTCTAAGGCCAGACATTTATGACAGCCATACATTTATGACTGCAGAATCTTGAGGCAAACTGTGATCCCAGTAAAGTGGGTGTCTTCTGCAACATAAATCTGGTTTGGGGAGGCCCATTTAGCTTAATTTGACTAATTATTTATAAAACTACAAGACGTCCTTGTCTGGCTAGTCAGGTAACTTTGCAAGATGCTTGCAAAATGTAAGTGTCCCAAGCATGGTTCTCACTGCAGACCTGATCCACACAAGGTCGCGCACATTTCACTCTGACATGTGCTTTTGCTCACCTGGTCTTTGATCTGGAAATGGAATGTATTTCAGAGCTTTTTGGCGAATGCATCATTGAGGAATCGGAGTGCATCCCCTTACTGAAGCAGTTTTCATAGTGCCCACCACAGGTGCCACTGATAAACTTCTTTTGTGCAAGTAGAACTGAGCACCTGTAACAGTCAAGGCCACTGACATTTCTTTGAGGAAATACATGAGAGAGGTAAAGGGAGTTCCTTCAGGGGTGGGCGAGTTGGTGGGCACAGGCTCTGTCTGCATGCAGCCCCGCCTGCCCTCAGAGATCCAACAGGTTTTTCAGGAAGGTGGGTGCTGGCAGCCTTGGCAGGCTGAGGGCTGGGCCAGCTCCCCCAGGAGGAAGGGCGTGTGAGGCCATGTGGGGGATAGGCTGGCTATAGTCTGTCAGGGAATCCAGAGGACTAGGCTGTGCTCAGGAGGTGGGCGCCACCCCATATGCAGAAGGCATTCTCCAGGCGGTAGTGCAGTGAGGGCCCTGAGCGGGGAGGAGGGGGAGAGACATCTGTGTAGCAGGCAGAGTCCTGGGAGGTGTCTGTTCCAGAAAGTGCAGGCATGGTCACAAATTATATAAAGGAAACTTTTCCTTTGGGGGATGTCTAATTGCTACTGAATTTATATTTTGTAGTTTTTTACATTGTCCTTAGAAGTGGATGGAGTTAGACATCCACTAAGGGTGATGAGCATTTATGTTTTGAGCTATGTATCCAGTAATTTGTAAATACACATTGTTGTGGAAGCTAGGGCACTAATGGTCAGCCTGCCTAGAGTTTTGGCATGGGGTCAGGTGTAATCACTGTGCTACTGACAGTGGCCTGTTTTAAAGCACCTACACAGAAGCTTTGCTGTGGAGTGGACTAACGGTCTATCTTATGCTGCTTCATGCTCTGCATTCATTAGGTCATCACCACCACGTTCCAAACCAGATGCGGTCCTGCTCCCGCACCTTGAAACCTTCATCTTAAGTGGAAGGAAGCACACGTAAGCTTAAATATCTCATGGTTTCTCTCATATGAAAAAACCAAGGTATAAATAATTTAAAGAGCAAAATAAAAGACAGGTAACAGGAAGCTAGATCTTCTGCAAATGGGAAAGAGAAAGGGAGGGGGAAGAGCCGAGGGGAGAATTGAGCCAGTCCTGCGCATGTTCCAACTCCCCAAAGTGAATGCGATCATTGTGTGCAGCAGACACGTGTGGATATGCTCACAGAAGCTCATGACTAAAAGTGTTTGTGAGTGCTATAGAAGTGAGCAGGCGGGCAGGCTCATTGATGTCCTTTATAGTCCTGGAGGCAAAGTCCTTGGATTCCGTTGGCCTCTCTCGAGCTCCCACTGACATATGAAGTGTTTGAATGCTGTGACCCTTCCCTTATCCCACCCTGCTCCAGAATTCTCTGCAGTCACCTGGATGAGGGCACCAGAAGATAATGGCACCGAAGGTCCCCTGCAGGCTCATGACTTGTGCTTCTGTTGTCACTTTTCATTCCAAAGGGTTTGGGCTCCTCATTTAATGCCAGGTTGCTTTTCTGGTTGTACAGACATTACTCACTTGGGAAGAAAAGAGGCTTTTGAAGCTGGAAAGAGTGTCTTTTGCCCATGCCAGGCGAGTCACTCAGCTTGGGACTTTGTCTGAGCTGTCCTTTCTAAACATGCACAGGCAGGGCACCTTTTGTCTGCCGGCGCATTGCTGTGTATGCCTGTTCTCCTGACTCATCTCCTGGCACTCCAGAAGGATCCTGTGCTCCTTGAGTAAGGACAGAGCTTTCCACGATTTTCTAGGGAAGGGCACTGTGTTTTGAGGGTGCTGACAGCAGGCCCTGTGATGTGGGCTTTCAGTCTCAATGCTTCTTTCTGCCTCTCCTCTCCTTGCTAGCCCCCATTGTCCTCCTTCCTTTCCCTTTTGCCTCTTCTGCCCACATTTGCTTTTTCTCTCCTTTCTCCTCTTTGTTGACTTTTCCTCTTCTACTTCCTTTTTCTCTGTTTGTGAAACTATTCCCTTATCTTCAGTACTTAGTTACAGTACTAAAGGAAATTATAATTTCACAGTATACCTACAACTTCTATGTCTGCTGTCTAATGAAAAAATATCTGTCCTTATGCATCTACAGTAATGAAAAAGTGCCTCATTGCAAGTGCCTTTTTAAATAATCTCTATGGTAAGTTCTATTCAAATATAGTGTGTATTTTTAGGCATCTAAAAGTAAAATTTATATAAAAGCAAATAATAAACATATGTAAGGCAGGGAATTTTATTCTTTATGGCTGAATATAATCAGAAATTAACTTTGACTAATAAATGCAATTTTCAACCATTTCTAGCATTTTATATACAAAAAGTTATTCCTTTCTTTCTCAATAGAACACATGTATATGAGCATCTGATTAGGCTAAAGCCTCACTTGTTTTGCTAGGTCTAGTCAGTTCCACCTTTGCTTTAGTCATATCCACCTTATGAGATAAACATTACAGAAAACAAGACCTTAGTTTTTCCTTTTCCCAAGAACTTAAAAGTTCAACCTAGATTTGTGATGTGCCATTAAGCACATCAATGAGAAGAAGATATTATAGATAAACTGATGACTCAGTAGAACATACACATGTGGTATGCGGTCAGGTGGAGTAATTTGGGAGTTGGAGGGTTGAAGACTGGCCTTATCACAGAAGATTATATTGGAAGTGAGGGGCTAGGAAGGTCCAGGCTGCTCGAAGTAGGAGGCCTTGGACACATAATTCAGTTTTACTTTTTAAAAAACTCTTAGCAGGAAAACAGTGCTGAAGAAAATTGTAATTGCAGAATATATCTACAACTCTTACGTCTGCTATCTAGAGTAAAAATATCAGTCCTTGTACACTGAAAGTAACAAAAAAGTACCTTTTGGCAAAAACACTGTTTATATAGTACCAGGTCAATTTTTGTACATTTGGGATGAAATGTACTACTCTCTGAGAACTGCTCACATTTGATTCAGAATCAAAGCCACAGGTAAGTCTTGGTAAGAACAAAAGATCTTCAAACTAGTTGCAAGTCTTTGTTGATACAGTTGAATTTCTCCTACTTAGCATGTTTAGTCTTGCATGTTGATGAATTAGGATAAGCAGTTCAAGAGAGAAAGTAAAATCCTTTCAAGGTCATTGGATAGAAAATGTGGTTCCAGAAGGTGGAGCGGGGAGTCCTGGAGCCCACAAGTAGTTCGTCATAGCTGCTCATTGTGGACAACTTGACAAAGTCCTTGGCTATATGAGTTAGAGAAACTAAACATTTGAAAAACTAGAATGGTGCAGTGTTGTCTTTCTTCTCCAAATCAGTTTATTTCATGCACATTTTGACAGTAAAATGTCTACTGTCAAAGGCACCAGATCCTTTTAGATCGTACTGTCAGGCTCGGCACATGGGCCACGTGCCAAGATGTGGCTGCTCATGGGATGTTGTAAGGATTGCGAAGGACCACCCACACCTCTGGAGAAAGCCAAAATGAGAGACAAAGAAAAGACAGGAGCCTTGGCTTTGAAATCCCTTTTGCCTTTAAGCTGCAGCATAGGAAAGGCATCATTTACCTGCCTGTCCCCACAGTTACATGCCTGGGGAGGCTGTCTGTGGAGAGTGTGACAGTGGCAACAGCAGTGCTCCTGCTGTCTCCTTGCCATCCACGTACCACGCAGGCTTGAGGGACAAAGGAAGGAGGGACAGGCCTGACAGGTGATCTGTGTTCAGGGTGGTGGTGACCCTGCATCACCTTGACCTGCATGGGACCCTGGGCTTGCAGTTGAGCATGCCTGGAAGGGCAGCCAGTCCCTCTGATGCAGCAGCAGGGTGCAGGCTTAAAGGGTGTGTTTATTTGTCCTTTTGTTGTTGTTGTTGTTCAGGTTTAAGTAAAATCTTTCCACACTGTATGTACCATTCACACTTAATATTTTTGACATTCTATCTTTGTCTCCATTTATATAAATTCCACAGAAATTTTCCTGTTTTACACCTTATTCAGACCTTTTAACAGTCTGAAATTGCTTTTGAACAACTACGTGTACTTTGCCTTTTGAGACCAGTTTTCTTAAGACACTTGGATCTCAGCCTTTGCTTTTGCATTGATGAGGTGCACTCTTGGTGGCCGTTTCAGAAGCTATTTGCTAAGCAGGTGACCCCTGCATTTCCGGTAGCATCTGCCGTACATGTCAGCATGCAGACAGACAGTTTTCCAGGCTCACAGGCACTGCGTGACACCGCACTCATGGCGTTTGTCTGCACTGGGCACTTGCTGCCTGCGGTGCGCCATCTAAATGTGGCCTCGCTATGGATTTTGCTGAGGACCTGAAGCTGCAGTTGAAACGTTTCACCTCACTTCTGTGGCACAGGGGTGCGTCTGTGGGCTTTGCGAAGGGGCCGGGAGGCGGGCAGGCAGGCCCCAGCGATTTTGTCTTCATGATACAGTATCCTAGTTTTCTATCATTCATTGCTGAGACCCCCCCCCTCAAATTAAGGGAAGAAAGGTTATTTAGTGTGCAGTTTGCAGAGGTTCTAGTTCATACTGGGCTCACCCCAAGGCCGGGCAGCCCATGACAGACACCAGCTCATGGTGCCCACAAGGCAGTGACAGCAGCAAGGGGAGGAGACAGCTCTTTCTGTCCCTGGTTCCTGGTCTGCTGTGACTGTGACAATGCCAACCACTGCACTGAACTGGGAAGCACACAGCCTGCGTCCAGAGCCATCCACTGCAGATCCAGCCACATTGGAAAGGGCCCTGAGACTGCAGGAGGCTATGGGAACATACAGGCACAGCCACAGCACACAGCAAGTGCAGAACTGAATGCTCAATGTGGGAATAAGCAGGCCTCACCCAAGGCAGCAGCAAGGGAGCTAATAGATGAGGATATGCACACAGCGGCCCTCCAGGAATTTCTGTTTCCATGAGGCCATGCGGGCAGCAGCCCACCAGCATGTGACACTGTGGTTATTTCTCCTAATAGGCACTGTAGGTACATGAAGCGTGGCGCTGGGGGGTGTCCTGAGTCAGTGAGCGAGGCAAGGAAGGAATGGAGGCGTAGCTCGCTGGGCAGCTGGGACAACTCTGGGACAACCCTAGGTGTGAAGAGGAGAACCCTGCTGGGCACCCAGGGAAGGCTCCACAAACTCGCTGGACACACCTGTGGGTCTGGGCCCAGGCTAGGGACAGGTGTAGAGGCAGGAGAGTTCTTCTGGGCGGAGAAGTGAAAGAGAAAGGTGTGCTCAGGTGACTGGCCGGCCTAGAACAAGAAAACCATGGCTGAAGTGGGCTTGGAAGACCAGCAGCACTTGGGCATGGATGGGAGGGTGTCCCAGCAGGAGCCCCTGCCACAGTCACCATGTAGAAGCTATGTCTGTATGCCGCTGGTGTTTCAAGGAGAGGCCCTTGACCCGCTGCAAGTTATTTTCCTAATGGTTGTCCAAAGTACTAGAAGCCGACATAATATCCTGTCCAACCACCATTAGTGCAAATCTTGCCTCTCATAGAATTATGTAGAAGCACGGCATATCTATCCCAACTGTACTGTCCACACACACACATCATGATTCTTCCTTTCTATACCCTTTCCTTTGTCTAGACCTGTGAAAGATGGGCACTCCATTGTCATTCAACCAATTTAGGTTCCTGTACTCGGCAACATAATCCAACACAGCCCAACATTCCACAATAATAGTGAGTTACCTGAAGAAGTTGTCAACCGTAGCCATTTACAGCTCAACTTATTATTATGGCCCCACATTGTATACATCATTTTTATAGGTTTCTGCTGGATGGTTAAGACCGAGATAGAGCAAGACCTATATACCAAAACATGTAGTTTCTGATGAGGTCAGTAAAATCCCCTCAGGGTTTATCTT
>PVKA01010279.1:0-65050 GCA_004027165.1 Ctenomys sociabilis
GCAGCTCTCTACAGAGAATTATCCAATATTTTAAATATTCTGCTTATGGTAGTTTAATGTTATCACTGAGTTCTGGTACATATCACCATAGCTAGAGCCAGGAATATAACTTATTGGCAACCTGCCTGGCAAGCATGAGGTTGTGAGTTTGATTCTCAGTACCAATGATAGAGATAAGTCTCCATTTCTTGAAGATTCTCTTAGGAAGTGACTTACCTCACTCTCTTTTTTTCTTTTTGTGTGGTACTAGGGATCAAACTCGGGACCTTGTACTTGCTAGGCAGGTGCTTATGCCTGCTGAGCTATCTCCCTGGCCCATCACTTCCATTCTCATTTTATTGGTTAAAGCAAGTTACTTGGCCATGTTTCAAGGGTCCAAGTGTGCATTTTCATCATGTGTCTAGACAAGAGAAGAAACATTTTTAATAATATCCGTGCTCATAGAAATAGGTAATTATAAGGGGTATACTTTTTAGGTAGAAGTATCATTGAATTCTTTAATTTAAAAGGAACTGAAATAATTTTTATGATTAAAGTGATCAATAAGTGAAAATTACAAGAAGGGAAATATATTTTATATATGTAATATATATGAAAAAATTATCTAATTGTGGTAATCCACTCTCTTATCTGCAGTTTGGCTTTCTGATATTTCAGTTACCTGTAGTGAATCATGGCCTGAAATATTAAATGAAAAATTCCAGAAATGAATAATTCATAATTTTTAAATTGCATGCCTTTTTCATTAGAATTATAAAATTTCATCATCCTGCTGTCCTACCTGAGACCTGAGTCAACACACTAAGTGGCATATCCAGTGTATATACTAACTGCTTGTTAGTCACTCAGTGTTGCAGTCACCAGATTGTTTGTCATGTTACTGTTTAAAGCTACAAAGTGCAAAGTGATGATGATAGCAATTTGGGTAAGATAAAGAGAAGCTGGAAAGTGCTTCCTTTAAGTGAAAAGGTGAATGCTTTCAATTTAAGAAGGAAAGAAATAAAAGCTGAGTTAAGGTCTATACAAAGATATTTTGAGAGGGGATAGGAAAAGAGGGGAGAAAAAGTAAGAGAAACTGTACTCATTTTTATTACAGTCCATTTTTATAATTATTTTATTTTTATTTATTTATTGATTTTGGCAGAACCAGGGATTGAATTCAGGCCCTTGCGCTTGCCTGGGAAGCACTTATCCTACTGAGCCATCTCCCCAGACACTAATGATTTTATTTTGATTATTGTTATTTATTTTTTGGGCTTAATAAACTTTATCATTGTTATATACTTATAGAAAAAAATAGTATGCAAAGGGTTCAGTACTATAGGAGGCTTCAGGCTCACTGGAGGCTTGGACATACTCCTACTAAGACCAGTGGGTTACTGTTTTTGAGATTAAAATGACTGTCTCTGATTCACTGAAATTACTGAACATATTGAAGTTGAGGCCTGATAACTTGACACAAACGTTGAGGCCTATTTAGACCAAATGCACTCCAATACTGAGGTTCTATGATTAGGCTTATTTATGAAGCAAATACACTGATTTATTCAGTTTTGAATTGCATGTCCTTTTTTGTATGTCTTTTAATCGAAAATTTTCCTTCATCGACGAAGGGCATTAAGGACAAATTCATTAGAAATTGTATTATAGAATTGAGATAAAGTGATTTTTTAAAAAAATGTATTTAGTACAGGGTCTACAGGATCTCACTACCCAGATCAGACTCAGTGATCCTCCTGTTTTCAGCACCCCAAGTGCTGGGATTACCTGCACGCATCACCATGCCCAGTCTCAATTTCCATCTCAGCATGCCTTGGAGGTGGGGCCAACACTGCACTACACAGCACACCCAGGATCAAATCTGGTCCCTGTGTCTGCCTATGCAGGCGCTTTAATCTGCTGAGCTATCTGGCTGGCCCTCAAAGTGATCAGCAGATATGGTGCGGCTAAAGTAAGAAGGCAGATTTAAATGATTAGGACCATTACTCAGAAAAGCAGAGTGGAAGGGTATTACTGTTATTGGTAGTACTGTATATTGGATGATATTGGATAAAAAATGCTTATTTGCTAAATTCTGAGATTACAGATTATTGGGAATATGAAATATGAGCAAAGATAGCATAGGTTCCAGGAGGTACTTTTTCATAAAGAAAACAACCCATAATATTCATTATCCTCGTGGGAACAATATGGGACAAAAACATAAAATGACTTAAAAATGTTCTGACAAACTTATAAAGATACTACATTTAAAAGTAGGTTGTACGTACCCAAAAATAAGCTAAAGAGACAAGCATGTTCTCTCAGTGTGTCAGTGTGTCCCTGTTGGCAGTAGGCTAAAGGTTTGCCTTAGTCAGAAAGTTACGTATGAAAAAAACAAAAAGACAAAAAACCTTCATAACTGATTCTCAGATTTCACTACAATTAGGAAATACTGGAAATTGGGTAATCATAAAGACCTTTCATTGTGTGTGTGTGGTGTGCAAAAACCTTCCATAGAAAGCAGCTCCTGAGAGGAGTTCGGACCGCATTAGCTGAACATACTTAATTTTGGTATCCTGGTTCTTCTCCCTGCAGGGAATTTTAACAGCATGCCTCAAAGTAAAGGAATAAGAAACGGCGCCTTAGCAGAGGAGTCTCCACAAGGAAATCCACCCAGGAAAATGCACCGAACACTGTCTTATTTCCTAGCGAAAAAAAACCCGCACGCAAAGCCGACCCCAGTGCTTTCCTTTAATAATAGAAACAGCGTACCACAGGTAAGGTCCCGGAGCGCAGCGCTCACTATTGTGCTAGCACCGGCGGCGGAAGGACTTCGTCACACCGCAACGTTAAAGAGTCCTTCTTTGTTCAGTCCAGGCCGCAGACGCTGAGCGCGGTGTTCCTCCGCGCTTGTCGGCAGTCCCCGCCTCCCCGCGGCTCTGGAGAGCTGCCATTCGGCCGTGGAGTTGTTCCGCGCTCCCAGAATGCACCGGCAGTCCGCGGGAAACCAAAATGGCGAAGGGCTGTAGCGAAGTGGGCTGTGTTTGAGGCCGGTGTAAGAACGCTCACTCTATCCCTAACCCTAGTCCCCAAGGACCTCGGTTTGTGCGTGCGTATGTGCGGGGTTCCCGGTGGGGCGGGTGCCCTGTAAGTGCTCGGAGTCGCAGGGGAAACGCCACAGGGACGTGATTGGTTATTTTTTTCCTGTATGAAGCGGTTGGCACCACTGAAGTGACCGAATGAGGTGAGAGACCTTGGCCTGGGAACAGACTCTTCCGGAGAAGGTGGGGGTGGAGGGTGAAGAAAGAAAGGAAGCAAGTATAAAAGGGAAAGATGGAGGATTGGGGGTGGGGGCACCCGTTTATGTGTATCCTGAGAAAAATGGACTCAAAATAGTTTAATGTTGGAAATATGGATTAAAGGAACGAGCTGGGCGTTACGGTGCCGTCCGTTGGAGGAACAAGATAACATCGTTGACACAGGGAAGCTGTGTTTGGAGGGCAGGAAGGAACCTGGGGGCGGGAGACGGTTGGAGGGGCAGGATCAACCTGGTGGCGAGTGGGTGGGGGAACAGGGAGGAGCCGTTAGGAAATGGGGGCCCAGCGAGATTTGGGGAGCCAAGTGGTGGGGCTGCTTGGGACTAAAGGGGGCGCTAAGGGAAGTAACATCCTTGAACCTGAGGGTGATAGAATTGTATGGAATTTAAGTAAAGGGGTTGGGGTTGGAGGGGCTGGATAGTGAGGATGGGGAGTGGGAGACCCTGAAGTGGGGCCTGGAAGCCATCGTAAAAGCTTAAAAGGAAGAGGTGAGAGGGAGAATGAGATTAGAGAGAGGTGCGTTATGTTTGGAGCGTATTGAAAATCTGAGGCTTTCTCATTTTTGTTTTCTATTTAGCAGATTCAACTCATACCTGCAGGGGATGTAGATTCGTTCTTACAGCTGAAGTAATTAAAGGTTTAAGGGATTTTAAACAAATTTGCCAAGATTTCTTAACGACGTGCTTGGGTAGTGCCAGAGTACTTAACTATTTTACAATCTGCTGTCCTTGGTTGCTAGAATTTTTCTTTGGAAGCAAGTAGCAGGAACAGATGGATTTATCAGGGTGTTTTGATGAACAGTGAGGGTTTATTCAATGGGAATATTCAATGGGAATATTACTTATGTTACAGAATATTACTTTATTTTTTAAAGAATTTAACTTTGGTTAATGGTAGACCCTGTCTAATATTCGAATATGGAAAGTTACGTAGGCCTGTGTATAACATGGGTAAGCACCATATGAGGTCTGTACAGATATAGAACTACGTAAATAGTGGCTGAATTAATTTGACTCCGTAGGCTTAGTAGTAACTTTTTCCATTGATTCCTTCTGACCCTCCTGTGTAGGTGGTTTCAATTTCAGTGTTTTAAGTTTTCTCTTGAAAATTCCTTTTTTTTGGAAAGGTGCATATATGCAGTTTTAGAAGTATTGTGGATAAAATTACTCAAATTTGTATGTAATTTTTTTCAGAGGGTTCTTTAAATGGAGCTTTTAGTTTGGGTTTGTTCTTTAAAAGAGTTGGTTTTAAATTTCTTAACATAAAGCACTTGTCTTTTGAAGATATTATTTCATTTCCATGTATTTGCTGTAATAGCTTGAGAGAGAATGCAAGGAGAAACTTAGTTGTTTTTGAGTTCCTAAGTATAAAAATATGTTTGAACTCACAGTTTAAAATTCGCTCACTTTGTTTTTTTTTCTAAAGTGCTAAAAATGTTCTAAATATTTGAATTAAGAATGCACCTGCTTCCTGATACTGTATATTTATGTTAATGGTCATTAACGGAAGTTGATACCTACTAGAATTAAGTACACAAGCAGTTTTCACTATATGTTTAGAAATTATCTAATTAAACTTTTTTTTTCCCATGGATGAAACATTTAATAATTCTGTGTTGCCTCAAAGCTCTGTTCAGAAAGCAATTTTATTCTGTGTATTCTGCTGTGTCATTAACTCTTAAATATCATGAGCTATAAATATAGCTTTCCTTTAGATCTTTGTAAAGGTAATTTGCCTTATTTATAGTTTATATCTTATTTGAGCATACTTCAAAATACACTAATTTGTATTAGCACACGAGGAAATTTGCCTCTGAAGAGTTTCATAACATGTGTAACTTGATCAATTTCTTTGTGGATTTTTTTATTAGAACACTACTGTGCAGTAGAACTTTATGCAGCGATGTCAGCTTTCTAGTTCTTTATCCAGAAAGCTAGTGACCATGTTGGAGATATTTAGAAAAGTTTAGTGAGACCAATAACAGAACTTAGAATTTAATTCACTCAACCAATATTTATGTAATACAGCACTGTGTGCTTGTATCCATTTATGTATTAGAAGTTGTCACATCCATTAACTGGAAAAGTTCATGTTTTCTTTGTCCACTTCAACATCAAATATTACTCATTTTTGTTACACAGCAGGTCTTCTGTCATATCTGTTTTCATGTAACATTGCAAAGGATAATAAAGTTGTGACTTCTTTGATCTTTTAAGATGTAAGAGCCTGCTCTGATATTAAGATGGATGTTGAGAGTAATAATTTACTTTTAAAAAGTTACTTAAAAATTATTTTTATATTTAAGTTAAAAAGCTTGAGGAAAATCTCAAACATATACGAAGTGCACCAAAAGAGTATAATGAGGGGCCGGGGAGATGGCTCAGTGGAATAAGGGCTTCCCTGGCAAGCTAAGGGCCTGAGTTCAATCCCTAGTTCTACAAAAAAAAAAAAAAAAAAAAAAAAAAAAGTATATGGTGGCGCAGGCCTGTAATCCCAGCACTTGGGAGGCTGAGGCAGGAGGATTGTTGTGAGTTCAAGACCAGCCTGAGCTGCAAAGTGAGCTGAAGGCCAGCCTGAACTGCATACTGAGACCCTGTCTCAAAAAGACAAAAAAAAAAATAAAAAAAAATAAAAAGAGTATAATGAACTTAAAAATTTCTATTCTTGTTTCTATATCTCCACCCACACCTCACTCCATTTTTTAAATTATTATTTAATGTATTTACTACAGTGTCTCTACACAGATTGGACTCATAGTGATCCTCCTGCCTCAGCCTCCCAAGTGCTGGGATTACAGGCATGCAGCACCACACTCAGTCTCTATGGCTGGCTCAGCATGCCCCTGGTCCCTGCGTCTGCCTAAGCAGGCCCTTTAGTCTTGTTGAGCTATCTGGCTGGCCCTCATTTTTATTATTTTAAAGTAAAATAAATATGGAAATCTACAAATCTTAAACTATACAGTTTTTAATGTTTTCTTGAAATAGAATTCACACGTATTTATACATACCTAATTCACTTGTACCCTTTAAAGGTGTACTGTTTAATTTGTAGTGTACCCACAGAGTTGTATAATTATTGCTATTTAGTATCAGCATTTTCATGTCAAAAAGCAAAATCTGTATTCACTAGCAGTCACTCATCCTCTCCCATGGGCCCCTGATAACCACAAATCTTTATTTTTGGCAGAACCAGGGATTGAACTCAGCCCTTGCGCTTGCCAGGGAAGCGCTTATTCCACTGAGCCATCTCCCTGGCCCCCTTACTAATCTTTTATTTGTCTGAAAATTTGTCTCTTTTGCTGATTTCATTTGAATGAAATCATTATAATAAGTGGCCTTTTTTGTCTATCTCCTTTAACTTTGCGTAGTTTCCAGGTACATCCAAATTGTGATGTGTGCTAGCACTCTGTTTCACTTGATGGTAATACATATTTTGTTTGTGAATTCATAAACAGTGGACATTTAGGTTGTTGTTTCCTCCCCCCCCCCCCAACCAGGGATTGAACTCAGGCCCTTGAGCTTGTCAGGGAAATGCTTATTCCACTGAGCCATCACTCCGTTCCAGTTTCCTTTCTTTTTCATTTGGCACTGGTGATTGAATCCAAGGCCTTAAATTGAGCTATATTCCCAACTCTTTGTTTTAAAAGACAGGATCACAGCTGGGTGCGGTGGCACATGTGTGGAACCCTAGCATTTGGGAGGCTGAGGCAGGAGTACTGTTGGGAGTTTTAGACCAGCTTGGGCTATAAAATGAGTTCAAGGCCAGCCTGAGTTGCATAGTAAGGTCTTAAACAAAAGACAGGGTCTAACTTAAGTGCCCAGAATGAGGTCAAATTTGCAGTCATTCTACTTCAGCCTCCCAGAATGATAGAATTAGTTTGCTTGCTTGCTTCATTTCTTCCTTCCTCTTTTCTTCTTTCTTTTGTATTTAGTACAGGCTCTACAGGGTCTCATTACGTAGATCAGTCTTGCAGTAATTCTTCTGTTTTCAGCCTCTTAAGCAATGGGGTTACAGAGGCCGCCACCGTCCCCAGTCTTAGTCGCCCTCTCAGCGTGCCTCAGAGGTGGGGCCCATGTAGCTCCACAGGAATTGAATCCTGGAAGCTGCGCTCTGCCTAAACAGGCACTTTAGTCCACTGAGCTATCTGGTCGGACCTAGAATGTTTTAATTAGAAGTACATGCCAACTTGTCCACTTGTTGCCATATTTTGACTATTACAATTCTGTGATGATATTTGTAGGATTTGTATGGGCACATGTTTATTGCCTAGTCTTTATGACTGTACCATAATGTCTAATTACTGTTGATTCATTGTAGGTCCTGAAATTAAGCTGTATGAGCTCATGTTTTGTTCTTTTTAAAGATTTCTGATTTCTGATTATATTATTTCCATGATTTTTTTTCATGGGACTATTAAGATCATTTTCTTAACTTTGGTTTTTTTTGTGGAACTGGGGATTGAACTCAGACCCTTGTGCTTGCCAGGGAAGTGCTGCTTCTACTGGGCCATCTCCCCGGCCCTAGATCATTTTTTTTAGTCTCTGCAAAATACACAGCTGAGGTTTTAGTAGGTAGTGTATTGAATCTTTAGATTGATTTGGGGAGAATTACCATTTTTAACATTGTTAGCATCCATGAAAATGGGATTCTTTTTATGTCTTACGTAGTTTCTTAGATATTATGTTGTATGAGTCTTTGCATTTATTGTTTGTTTACTTCCTTGCTTCCTTGCTTGTGGCCCTGAGTATTGAAACCCTTGAATCACATCCTCATGTAGCTTGGCCTCATGGTGATCCTTCTGCTTTTGGCTTCCCTAGCACTGGGATTACAGGAATTGCCACTATGCCAGCCAGAGTCTGGCTGGCTCAACCTGCCTTTGGGGCTGGACTGGCATGGCATGTGGTGCTGGGGATCCAAGTGAGGTGCCTAAGCTTGCCTAAACTGGTGCTTTAGTCTGCTAAACTGTTGCTGGCCCCAATTTTTTCTTTTCAGACAGAGGTTCTTTTTATGTCAATAAGTTGCCATAGTTGGGCTTGATCTTTTGTGTGGTTCTCCTGCCTCATCCTCCATAGTGTTGAGACTGTCATTGTGTGTCACTGTGGCCAATTTATTTTTTCTTCTTACTGTTTTCTTGGAGCCCTCTTATTCCTATTAATTATTATTGTTGTTATTATTTGGCTTTTTTGAGACAATTTTCACTGTGCAGTTCAGGCTGGCCTTGAACTCAAGTTTGTAGCCCACGCTGGCCTCAAATTCACATTAATTCTCGTACCTCAGCCTCCCTGAGTGCTGGGATTATAGGTATGTGCCTCCATGCCCAACACCCAGTTTGTTTTTAATTTTTTGTTATGGTTATATTTATTTCTAAGTAGTTATTTTTTGAGGCAATTTTGAACAAAAAACATTTGAGTTTTTAAAAAAATAACCTATAGGAGAATATGTAACAGTTAATACTGGGTTATATAATATGTATGTTTAGGTTGAGCAAATCTTTTGAATTTTATTTTGGATAATAAGGTGAACCTGACTGACCAATTATTGTATAACCTACCTTTTCTCACAACCGTTTGGTGGTAAAGTAGGAGAAACAAAAGATGCCTTGGTATTTTCTCTAATGATTTCTCCTCAGTAACTGCTGATACTCATGTCTATGTATGTGCTGGCAGTGTTGGATGTATGTGTATATAAATTTCTAACTTAAGAAATGGTCGGATAAGAATGGCATCATAGGGAATACTGGAAGAATGGATATGTTTCATAAATTTTATTGTTAGTTAGGGGAAAGGTGTTAGGAGAATCCAGGTAGAGTGCGCAATTGAAAATGAGAATTTGAAGCTTTTCAACCTAGGCTGAGCTGGAAATAAGAGATTTAGAAATTGTGAACAGAAAACTTAGGTAAGGTAATGGGAGAACATGACTACTCAAGGTAAGCAGAACATGTAGAACAAAAGGAGGGAACCTTAGACAATTCCAATATTTAGAATTTCACATGAGGAAACAGCAAACAGAAAACTGAAATGGCCAGAGAAGGTGAAAAAATCACATACTGTGGGTAGAAGAAACCAAGGGAAATAAAATTCAAGAAACAGGTCATAATTATCAGTTATACAGATTGGGTACAGCAAGAACTGAAATTATGTCTGGTGTTTGGTCAATCAGAGGCCTTTAAATAGTGATCAGGACAGAAGTCAGCCTGCACAGTAATAAATGGAAACTACTTTTTATGTTTATTGTTGAGAAGAGTCAGGAAAATAGAAAAGTAATGTGTAAGATGTTTTGTTTGTTATAAGGATTTTTGTTTAATTTGATTTTGATTATGGCAGGTTTGCACCAAGGAGAGTTGGAGGGAATTTAAAATAAAGGAAGGGAGATCATTGATGAAGTAAGATGCTTGAGGATATAAGATCTCTGTAATACTGGAGAGAAGAGGCATGTCCTTAGAGAATTGGATGAGATAAGAGCTTTGATGGAGAAGATTGAGGAATTTCATGTTTTGTAGCTTCTGTTTTCTGTGAATTATCACCCTATCATCTGAGTGAAGAAGTACCACAGTAGAACTTTAACTAAGTCTTCTTTATGAAAGTGTATAGGTGGCAGCAATGATGAAAATTTTACGTAGGTGCATGAGAGAGACAGATAGATACACACAGAGACAGGGACATAAACCTAGAGAACATTGAACTAGATCCCTAGCTCTTACCATTTTGTAATTTCAATGCAGGTTCTTAATAAATGGGGCTTGACTTTATAGGCCTTTTGCTTCAACCTCTTGGGTAGCTGGATTATAGTTATGTAGTACCATTCCTACCTAATTCTTTTTTTTTTCTGTGTGTGCTTTAGTTGCTTTTCATATGGTCTAGTTACAGGACCTTTTCTAGGTGGTGTTAGGGATCAAATCCATGGCTTTATGCATGTTAAGAGCAGTGCTCCCAGCACTGGGACCACAACTTTTTATTATTTTTTTTTAATTTTATGTATTTGTTTCAGGGTGTAGGTCAGGTTCATAGTGATCCTCCTGTTTTAGCCTCCCCACCGCTGAGATTATAGGTAATGGCCACCATGCCTGGTTTTGGGGGCCAGGGTTTTCAGTGGCTGCCAGGTTGGCATGCAGTGCTAGGGACTGAACTTGGGTCTTTGCACCTGCCAGTCAGGCACTTAGACTGCTATTTCCCTGGCCCCTAACCTGAATTTTTTGAACTGTGTGACCCAGTTGTCTCCAGATTTCAGTTTTTTGACCCTGGAGTAGGTTTTAATCATCTTGAGCTTTCAGCCTTTGTGAAGTATGTACAACGTCTCAAAGTTGCATGTACCACTTTGTTAATTCAAGCAGAGTGGTTTTTTGTTTGTTTAAAATTATAGTTTTAATATATTAAGATGCTTTTAACATAGAAGCAAGCCAATTTCTATTGAGACAGAATTAATTTTTTTGAGAAAATATTTTTTTCTGGTCTTCACATTAATTTCAAGATTCTTTTTTTATTATTTTGCAGAACCGGGGATTGAACTCTGGTCCTTGCGCTTGCCAGGGAAGCACTTATTCTACTGAGCCATCTACCCGGCCCTGCAACTTTTAAATTAGCAAAAAAGTGTGTGATAGTAAAAGAGGGAAAGAAATGTGAAATGTTGTTGTTCCTATTATTTTGTGGTACTAAGGATCCAATTCAGGACCTAGTGCTTGCCAGGAAGGTGCTTATACTGCTGATGAGCTATCATCCTGAGGTCCATGAAACATTAATTGGTAATCTTAAGTAAGCTAAGTATTGTATTCTTTTGATTACTTGTATTTGCCTTTTTTTTTTTTTTCCTTTTCTGTATTTAGGACACGGTCTTCAGGGTCCCATTGTAGATTGGACTCATAGTGATTCTCTTGTTTCTAGCCTCACAGATTCTGGGATTACAGGTGGTGCACCACCATGCTCAGTTTCAATCACCCTTCTCAGCATGACCTGGGGCTGGGCCACCATGGCACAGCATGGCACCACATGCCGTGCTGGGGATCAAATCCTGGCCTCTGTGCTCTGCCTAAGCAGGTGCTTTAGTCCACTGGGCTATCAGGCCGACCCTATTTGTCCATACTCTATTTTTTTTTTTTTTTTTTTTTTTTTTTTTTTTCGGAACCCAGGTTTGAACTCAGGCCCTTGAGCTTGCCAGGGAAGTGCTTATTCCACTGAGCCATCTCCCCGGCCCCTGTCCAATTTCAAAGTAAAAAATTAGAGAAAAATATAATAGGTTATAGGTTTTTTTTCTTTAGCATGTAGAAAGCCAGTTTCTTGCACTCATTAGGTAAGTATTCTGCACTAAGATGCAACCACAGCCTAGTTATAAACTACTAGATTCTCCAAAAGAGTATTGGGAGACCAAACCTATTAGAAGGATCAACTGTGAAATAAATGGAGGCAAGAGTAGAGTAGTTTTGATAGTAGGTACAATGTATAATATAAGTTAGGGCCCTAGTATGACTTGCTGAGTTTAATAATGGAGGTCATCCAATATGGCTGAAGCCCTTAAAACAACAGCTTATCTTCTCAGAGACCACCTCCCCCCTTCTTCATCAACTCAGCCCAGGATGCAATTTCCTTTCACCTTTCGCACCACCTCAGGGAAGGCCCCAATCAGCTTCTCTGGTATATCAAAACATCCCCCTCAAACGCCAACCTTGGCAAAAGGCCATAAAAGCCTCAGCTTCCCTTTGTTCCCATCCAGAGAATTTCTTATCCTAGTCAAATTTTTCCTTGTCCTCCAGGGGAATAAAGCCCCTTTCCCTTTTTCCTTGTGCTTGTTTCTCTGCTGTGACCATGAAAACCTATCAGCATATAAATGCATTATGTAGGAAGAGGTTTATTTATGGGGGAAGGTCCTCTTATGTGACCAGGACAGAACCCGTGTGCTCAAGCATTCCTTTTGCTTCTATCTACTGAATGGCTGGGATACACACAATGAAGGTGTGTATCACTCTTGTTTTGTAACCACACCAGGATCAAGAAATAGAGCATTGCCATCTAACCTAGAAGCCTGAATTTTAATCCTTTTGTTCCCCAAAGATAGTCACATCATGGGCTATAGTTATTTAAATTTTTTCCATTATAATTTTAATATGCAAGCAAGTAGTTTAATGATTATAGTTTTAGTTTCTATTTTAAGTTTTTTTCAGTTACGGGTTTTACATTTTGTCTTTTATGTGCAATTTATTTGTGGGAGAAACAGGTCACATTTAACATATAGGTTTCTTTTAATTTTGCTGACTGTGTCCCCATTGTGTGACTGAACATATTTTTCTGCAGTTCCTATAAATTGGTCTTTAGATCTAAAAACATCAGATTTGGTTCTCCTTATTTATTTTTGTCTTTTTGAGACAGGGTCTTAAGGCAGTTCAGGCTGGCCTTAAACTCACTGTGTAGCTCAGACTGGTCTCGAACTCAACAATCCTCCTGCCTCAGCCTCCTGAGCGCTGTGATTACAGGCATGCGTCACCATGACCGGCTGGTTCTGCTTTTTTAGATTATTTCACATATGTGATGTATTTTATCAAGATGCATGTAACATCTGATTATTTCTTTCGCTGTGCTATTACCAGACATTCATGCTCAATGCCTAGATCCATTTATTCATTAGATGTTAGGAAACGTTGATTAAAAAATCTCATTTTTTCATTTATTGGCTTACATATACTTATAAAGAAAACTTACTTTTCCCTTGCTTTGTGTTTCACTTTTTGTGTGCTGGGTATCAAACACAGGATCTTGTATATGGTAGGTGCATGGTCTGCCACTGAGCTATACCCCTTGGCTTTGTGTTTGCCTTGACATAGTTAAAGGAACCAAATTACATTTGATGAGATAGAGAATATGACTTGGGGATTATGTCCACGTTGGAGGGGTCGGGCTGCCACCGGAGTTGCCTTACCTGCTGCATGATGTGGCCACACCCAGTCCTTAAAGTTAGAGCTGGGTGCTGCGTGCCAGGTGCCAGCTCCCAAATAGTTCTTCGCCCTGCTTCCAGTTTGTGCTTCTTTGGATGCACTGGCCTGTGGTTGTCCCAACTACCCTCTTTTTGGCAGTTGTTGTTTTCTTATCTGTAGCATAGAAGGTGAAGGCTCAGGTCAGCATGGAGCCCTTTTCATGCCCTCGCAGGCACCACTGCTGACATGGGCCTCACCATCTCCCCACTCTTCTGCCTGTTTGGCAAGAAGCAAATGTGTGTCCTGTTGGTTGGATTGGATGCTGCTGGCAAGATGACCATTTTGTATAAACTCAAGTTAGGGGAGAAGTCACCACTATTCCTACTATTGGTTTTAATGTGGAAACAGTAGAACCTAAAAACATTTGTTTCACAGTGTGAGATGTTGGTGGTCAGATAAACTGAGACCTCTGTGGAGGCAGAATACCCAGGGTCTTATTTTTGTGATAGATAACAATGATCGTGAAAGAATTTAGGAAGGAGCACCTGTATTACATACAGAGTGTGCTTCAGGAAGATGAGCTGTAAGATGCAGTGCTGCTGTTGTTTGCAAACAAACAGGATTTGCCAACTGCTATGGCCATCAGTGAAATGACAGATAAATTGGGCCTTCAGCCTCTTTGGAACAGAACATATTATGTTCAAGCCCCTTACGCAACACAAGGAATGGGTCTGTTTGAAGGGCTGGACTGGTTGTCAAATGACTTTTCAAAATGTTAAAAGGAAGCCAGATCTGAAACCATGGACATGGATACCTTTGTAGAATTGGCCCAGGCTTGTTGAAACAAAATTTGTGTCTTCGTTATTAAACAGTATCTGAGACTGAAAAAAAAAAAGAAAATATGACTTGGGGAGAGAGGGTATCTTAAGTGTCATTACATAACTATTTTACATATTACTCCATTCTTACTGTATTTACCTGATGTTAGGCATTTGAATTTGGTGGTACCATTTCTTCAGTTTTTTGAGATTTCTGCAAACTAATGAGTCTGCTTCTCACTGGTCCGTTGTTTAATTTTTCAGATTTTATAAGTGTTTATTCTTCCATTTGTGTGTGTGATTTGAGACAGGGGCTTCCTGTGCAGTTTTGTTGGCCTTGATCTTGCTTATGTATCTCAGGCTGACCTTAATTTGTGGTGATCCTTTTGCCTCAGCCTCCTGAATATTTGGATTACAGGCATTTGCCCCATGCCTGGCTATTCTTCTGTTTCCACATTTTGTGATTTGGGGTTTCACCTATATTGTGATATGATTGACTATGGAGTATTTTTTTTAATGTTTTGCTTTGATGGGAGAAAAACAGAAAAGTGATCTTGTCTGCCATCTTCGTGGAGTTGTCTTCTTCATTCCATTTTATTTTTCATTTCTAGCCAGGACTTCAGTTATCAATATTAGGACCTTTGTAGCTTCACTTCCTTAGCTCCCTCCCTCCCTCCCTCCCTTTTCATTTTCTCCTTCTTTCCTTCTTTCTTTTTAATCTTTTGTTTAGTACAGGGTCTTGTACACAACTCAGACTCCTAGTGATCCTCCTGGACTTAAGTTATCAATATTAGGACCTTTGTAGCTTCACTTCCATAGCTCCCTCCCTCCCTCCCTCCCTTTTCATTTTCTCCTTCTTTCCTTCTTTTTAATCTTTTGTTTAGTATAGGGTCTTGTACACAACTCAGACTCCTAGTGATCCTCCTGTTTAGCCTCTCCAGTGCTGGGATTACGAGTGTGCACCAACATGCCTGGTTTTGGCTGTCCAGCATCCCCAGAACCATTCTGGGGCTGGCATAGCATGTAATACTGGCATGCTGTACTGAGGATCAAACGGGGTCCATGCGCTTACCAGGCAGGTGCTTAGATGTCCAAACTATCTCCCCAGACCCATGTCTGATTTTCTTTTCCAGCTGTGTATACTTGTATCTGGTTACTTTTTAGACTTCCGGATTAATCTTCTCTAGATGTTTGACAGCTTATTAATCTTTTCAAAGGACCAAATTTAATGTTTTATGACTCAGTTATGGTCCTGCACCTAGGTCATTGAGTTGATCACTAAATGAGAAATTGTTTATATTTTATACATTACAATATTTATTTATTTTGGGTGCCAGGGATTAAACTCAGGACTTTGTACTTGCCAGGCAGGCACTTAAGCCGCTGAGCCTATCCCCTAGCCCTACAATATTTATTTATTTTTTTGTGGAGCCGGGGATTGAACTCATGCCTTTGCACTTGCCAAGGAAGTGCTTATTCTACTGAACCATCTCCCTGCCCCCCCCATATTTAGAATGAAGAAATAGTCAAAGTTCACTCCCCCTTGATGACTTTGCTTTTATTTGCATTACTCTTACATGTACTGTGGTATGTAACAATAAAAATACTTTACAGTATAATCAACAAAAGTTACAGTAGCACTGTATAAAGATGGCATACTATACCACAAAGATATTGAGGCTCTATAAACAAGATGCACAGAACTGTACTCCCCCCTAAAAAGATGGGTCTTAAGTCTGAGCAGCAGGCTATAAGTCTGAAAAGTACACTTCAGCCCTATATCCAATTATTAAATAGCTAGATCATTATATGATGAGTATCTGTGTATCTTTCTATTCATTAATTTTATTCATTTAGGGCTGTGGAGATATCCCAGCAGGTTAAGCATATGCTTGGTAAGCACAAGGACCTGAGTTTGATCCCCAGTAGTGCATGCCACTGCTGGCTGTGGAACCCTGGGTGCTTCTTACTGCCCTAAAACCTGACCATGTGTAGTGGCATATGCCTGTAATCCCAGTGCTGGGAGGCAGAGACAGGAGAATCACTATGAGTCTAAATTTTATAGTGAGACCCTGTATCTAATTAAAAAAAAATTTTTTTTTTCTTTTGCTTTCCTTGGGTGTGTGTATTTTCCTCTCTCATGTGAGATTGATATGTGATTAACTTTCTTTCATTTCTTTTCTAATATATGTGTTTTGCTAGTGATACAGGGAAGGAAAATTCCCAACCTGACCTGCATGAGTTTGTGTTCTTTGAAACTGAAGAATGAATTTTAGGAACAAACGGAGGTTGAGGGTAAAACTTTATTGGAAAGAAAAACTTCTGTTGGAGAGGGACAGAAGGGGATCCGAGCGGGTTGCCCAGGGAAGCTGTCTTTTCTAGGGACTTCTATAGTGTAAAACCATGCTGGGCTAAAGTAGAGAAGAAAGAATCTTTCTTAGGTGGATGTGGGGTGGGACAAAACTGTGATCAACCAATGGGATTACAAGCACCATTGCTCAGGTAAAGTTGATAGGCACAGAACCAAATGGGCAAGCGAGTTATGTAGTAAGTGGGCATTAATATGGGACAGGGTCTCTTCCCCTTGGGGGTTGGGCTAGTGACTCAAGCTGGGCGTGGTGGCACATGCCTGTAATCCCAGCACTTAGGAGACTGAGGCAGGAGGATTGTTGTGTATTCAAGACTAACCTGAGCTACAAAGTGAGCTTAAGGCCAGCCTGAACTGCATAGTGAGACCCTGTCTCAAAACACACACACACACACACACACACACACACACACACACACACACACACACACAAAGTATTAATCCTAGGTGCTACTCTTTTAGCATTTGTTTGGCCTTTAGGTCTGGTTCACAGCAGGAGCATCCATCACTCCCAGAGTTGCAAGACATCTTCTCTCCTGTATTATCTCTTTTGAGAGCCTGACCCTGTCTGACTGTCTATAATATTTCTAGCTAACTGAGCTGCCTATAACACTAGGAATGTAGGTTTGGTAGTTGAGCACTTTTGCCTAGCATGCGTAAGTTCTGAATGTCCCGTAGTTTGATACTTATGCTTTAACTGCATCATCATCCTAGTTTTACTGTTTTTTTTTTTTTTTTCCTTTGTTCAAAATACGTGATAATTTCTGTTTTGGCCTATGAAATATTTGGAAGTGTGTGTCTTGAAGTTTCAAATTTTGAAAGTTGATCTTTATTGGGGTTTCATCTTATAGTAATGTAGTCAAAGAACATACACTGCATAATTTTACATCTTGAAAGTCTTAGGACTTGTTTCAGGAGTCATTTTTAGTTGGTTGTTATAAATATTTTGTTCGTCAGACATCTTTTTTTGTATATAGATGATTCAATTTCCTAACTTTTTTCATATCATTCTCTGTTACTCCAATTAAAAACCTAGTAGTTACTCTAAATCATCATATCAAATAAAGTTAATCTTTTAATACCTGTTCACATAATATGTACCCTCTTGCATTTCTTTTTTGTCTTTTTTGTATTTTAGGAAAGGGTCTGCAGGATGTTCAGGGCCTTACTACTAGATCACACTCAGTGATCTGCCTGTTTACAGCCTCCCAAGAACCGGGATTACAGGCATGCGGGATATGCCACCACACCCTGTCTCAATTGCCATCTCAACATACCCCCAGGGTTGGGGCCTGGCCTGCCCTGCCCTGGCCTGTAGGCAGGCCTGGGGATCAAACCCCAGGGGCTTTAATCCGCTGAGCTATTTGGCTGGCCTTTCTTGTTTTTTTTTTTGAGACAGGGTTTCACCATGTATTTTAGGAACTCACTGTATAGCTCAGGCTGGCCTCAAACTCTTGGTGATTCTCCTGCCTCATTGGTAGGAGATGCAGACATGTACCACTATATCTAGCTATTTTTTATAGAGTGATACTGTGATTATTCAGAACCCCTCTATACAGGAATTGTTTTATTTCAACTTTTTCATGTCCCTAATTCAGGTTTTTTTTTTATTTATAGACTATCATATGTTTATTAGGTTTCTATCTTTTCTCTCTTTTGCATATTTATTTGCTTATTCCTGCAGCCAGAATTGAAAACCTATTATGTGCTAGGTTCAGAGGTTATATAACAATAAATAAGATATGAAGACAAAGCCCCTACCTCAATAGAGCTTTTATAATTCACAGCCTAGTCATTTGTCCAATGTTACTTTGCCACTTTTTCTGTTGTAATTTGAACCATAGCTCTACAGCACTGAAGTTTTATTAAAAATTGGGTGATATGAGAGTGATTATGCACCTTCGCATATGTCCCCAGGGTTTTTGATGTCCTGTCTAAAGCTTTTCTGGGAAACTATTATAGATTTTTACCTGTTCAGATAAAAACTGAGTCTTGATGAAATTATTTGACCGGGCCTTTTACTTCTATTCTCATGTCTGCTGTTACAGGATTTATGTTGCATATTGTTTGTGGCATGTGTATTTCCTTGGGGTAGACTTCCATTTCATCTGTACTCTACCTTTCTGTATTTGTTTAATATTGAGCATAATACCCTATGCATGAGGCATTCAATAAGTAATAGTTTAGATAAAAATCATGTTTTTCTTAATTTTCATTATATATCCTTTTTATTATAAAATGGTTTTGGGGATAAATTATTTCAGTTGGTTAAAATGTTCTGATTAACTCAAAAGCATATTTTGAAATAGTTTCAGATAGAAGTTTTCAGCAGCTTTGGACATAGTGTATACATTGGTGATTTATAATATGACTTATTTTTGCGTATAAGCCATTATAATGGGAATTTGGATTCCAGGTCTGCTAATCTGTAATTTATAGTGTTCCTGGGTTCTTAATATCTGTTGTAATGGTTTTATAATTTTTTTTTTTTTTTTTTGTCTTTTTGAGACAGGGTCTCACTGTGCAGTTCAGACTGGCCTTAAGCTCACTTTGTAGCTCAGGCTGGTCTTGAACTCACAACAATCCTCCTGCCTCAGCCTCCTGAGTGCTGGGATTATAGGCATGCGCCACACGCCTGGCTGGTTTTATAATTTTTTAACCTTATGGTCGAATGTGTTTCTTCATAGTGTTGCTCAACTGGAACTAGGGGTAGATGCTTGTTTTGTCACTAATAGCACCTTTAACTAGGGTTGCAGAGAGGTCAGGAATAAGTAGATAACATCTGCAGACAAATGAGATACTACTTTTATATCCATATCTAGTTGCCTGACCTCTTAGTAAAGAATATGAAGATAGTTTTTAATAAGTAAATCTTTGAGGAAAGAAGCTCCATATTTTGGCATTTAGAAGTTTCTCAGTTTAAGTGTTGTCTTAACTGATCACCATAATGCAAAGCTCATTGCTGAGTGCTCCTGTGAAGATTACTATAATCTCAGTGTTCACTGTCAGTGTACACGTGAGAGGTTCAGTAAATAGTTGAATAAAGCTTGCTATGAAAGTAGGGGCCAAGATGGGGTGCGGTGGGAGGGGGTCTATAGAACTGTGTATCAGAAAGGGTTATCAAAGGCGTAATAGGACTAAGACATATCATTAATAGAATTTCAAAACATGAAAGATAAAGGAAGATACTAAAAACTTTCTTACAGGGAAAAAAGCAATTAAGGAGTAAAAACAGTAGAATGAGTTTTTTAAAGTTTTTTACTTCATTTTAATGAGAAAGAAAATAGCAGTGAAATAGTTTCAAAACAGGTTAGTAGGATGGTTAAAATAATCAATACATTGCTATTGTCTTCGTAGTAGTTATTCAGAGGACAAGATGCAGACATGGTATCTTGTCTAAATAACATTAGTACAAACTTTTATTCTCAATGAAGAGAAAATAGCTGCGTATCTATCCTAACTCTTGTGTACACATGTATGTATTCCGCCCCCCCTCTTTTTCACAACAAAATGGTATTGGTTACACTTTTGTAAAGTTGGTAGCATGTGACACTAGTTTGCCTAGCAACTGATAGCTGACATTTTTTTTTTTTAAATCAGCACTGTATGCTGAGTATAACAAGGATACCATAATATAAGGAAAATTATCTCCAACATAAAAATTTTTGTGCAAGAAACTGTAAGTTACTTATGGTTGCTTTGTTTTTTCTTGTGTTGCTGGAAATTGAAGCCAAGCCCTCATGCATGCCAGACAAGCAGTCTGCCATACTTGGCCAGCCAGCCAAATAGCTCAGCAGATTAAAGGGCCTGCACACAGGCATAGGGGCCAGGGGTATGATCTTTGGGCTTCCTGTGTCAGCCCTGCCCCCAGGGTGTGCTGAAATAGTAATTGAGACTGGGTGTGGTGATGTGCACCTATTATTCCAGATCTTGGAAGGCTGTAAACTGCTGGATCTCTAGAGTCCAATCTTCTAGTGAGACCCTGAACACCTGTGGACCCTTCTCTAAAATTAAAAACAAAAAAACTATATCCTAAACCCTTTCTTTTTTTCTGTTGATTATCCTTTTTTTAAACCAGGAATTGAACTCTCATCCTTACCCTTGCCAGGCAGGTACTATGCTGCTGAATTACACCTCCAACTCTTCTTTTGATGAACGGTCTTGCTCTGTTGTGCGTGCTGGCCTTAAACCCTTGGGCTCAAGCAGTTTTCTGAGTAGCTGGAGCTACAGTGTACATCTGTATTCCTATCAGTTGTCAGAGTAGGATTGGGATATTTTCAGAAAAAGACTAAGAAATTTTACATGCAAACATCCTTTTATTGTATGACACTGCTGTAGGAAAAGAATATGTGATATAGAAAGCAGACTAGTAAGAGGTGCCTAGATAGTAAGGCCGAGGTCTGGAATGATTATTCAAGATTGTTACAGGAACGTGGAGGGCTCTAGAAGGAAGAGTTACCTGTATGTGTGAGATTTGAAATTATCCTTGAAATTTTGAATCTGGAGGCAGCAAGATGATGTTGTGAGCAATTCTAGGGAAAAATTAAATTGAATGTAAACTTACACTACTGCTTAATTTTATACAGTGATTATTTTTACAGTGACTTAAAATTATAGTTTTAATGAAACAAAACTTGGATTTAATGAAAATAGCTTGATTAGATTTATAAAAGATAAGGTAGGAAACGGGAGTTGGTATATGATGTGAATTATCTGTTATAGCAAGAAGTTAGGGGGCCAGGGAGATGGCTCAGTGGAATAAGCGCTTCCCTGGCAAGCGCAAGGGCCTGAGTTCAATCCTTGGTTCCACCAAAAAAAAAAAAAAAAAAAGAAGTTAGGTTCAAAATTGATCATTATAAGCACATTCATCATGAGAGAATTAATAAATGTATATGTATATACATATTTATACCTGTGTGTGTGTGTGTATGGCATCTTGATTGTTTTTACTCTTCCGATTTGGAAATGACTACATCTTAATCTTTCTGTACTACTTGATTAAAAATTCTATATTACTATATTGTTTCTCAGAGAAATACAGTTTTTACTAAGACTCAAACTCACAACTTTGCCAGACAGGTGCTGTGCTGCTGAAGTAATATCCCCAGCCCAGAAATACAGTGGTGTTTTTTTCTAAATTTTTTGTGTAGGGTGTCATTAAGCAACTGGTAGTGATCCCCTGCCTCCCTAGTGCTGGGATTATAGGTGTGTGCCGCTACACCCGGACTCCATCGCCAGCTCAGCAAGCCTGGTGGTGGGACCTGCGCAGCATGTGGTGCCAGGGATCAAATCCTGGCCCCTGTGCTTACCTAAGCAAGCGCTTAGTCTCCTGAGCTATACTGCCTGCTGTCCGAAATACAGTTTTAAGCTGCATACTTTATGCTTTTTATCCTCTAGGTTGAACCCTAGTTCTTTTGACTTTAGACTTTTAAGAATTCCTCAAATTGGAAGGCATCTGATATTAGGCTTCAGTTTACTCTCAAAAACAAAGAGTTTATTTATTCTCCTTAGCTTTGGTGCTGCTCCATGCTTAATTGCCTGCTGCTTTCTTGAACCTAGATTCTACTTTGGTCCTATTTAGCCTCTGAATTTGACCAAAACTGAATGAAAAAATTCCCTTTGAAGTGGTACTTTAATTAGGTTGTATTATATTCTCCACATGTTTTAACCCACGTGTAGTATTTACTGCTTGTCCCGGGGAATGGAAAAAATGGTGGGGAAGATGGCAGTTTTGTGCTGTTCAAGGCATGACACTTATGGCACTTAGGATAGGAACAGAACAGGTTTGTTTTCCTTCTCTCTGTTAGCAGTACTTCTTTCTTACCCCTGTAATTCCAAATGATTTAGCTTTGTGGATTTGGTAAGTCAAGGAAAGTGCTTTAGTGGGAGTATAAAGTAGGACTAGATTTTTTTCTTTCTTTTCTTCCTTAGCTGCAAAGTGGTACTTCGTGGGCTAACGAGTAGTGGCAAGGGTACTGGAGAAATGGTGTGGTGGATCTGTCATGGCTGATTTGGGTTACCAGCGAAGAGGAGGGAAATCGCAGCAGCACAGTAGAGGGATGAAAGTTCCTACTGGGGAGGTGAGTTCTGTGTTGTGGTATGGCATTTGGCCCTTAGGAGGTTGCTTTTCACAAAATTACCAGTTACTGCTGGTATCTTATTGATTATTTATGGTATTCCTGCTGCTTTCTGGGCACCTTGCTAGGTACTGGGGAAATTGCAGTAATAAGAAAGGACAGTCTTCCTCTTGCAAAAGTATGGACTACTTAGAGAGCTGAGAATATATGAAGCCAGGTAGGCAAATGGAATACACAGATGGAAGTTTAATGCTATAGGTACTAGAGCATGCCAAGAGAGCAACTAACCAGAGCTTCATGGGTATGCTTGAATCAGGAAAGTAGCCTTATTTAAGAAGGCCTAGCTGTACTTTTCTTACCCTAATATTGAGCTCTTAGGATAGAATCTCGACTATCTTAGATTATTCACTATTGTATTCCTAGAGCCTAGCATAGGCACTTGTTTTCTTTTTTTTTGTTTTTTTGAGACAGGGTCTCACTATGCAGTTCAGGCTGGCCTTGAGCTCACTTTGTAGCTCAGGCTGGTCTCGAACTCCCAACAATCTTCCTGCCTCAGCCTCCTGAGTGCTGGGATTACAGGCATGCGCCACCATGCCCGGCAGGCACTTGTTTTTTAAAACTCAGTTTTATTGAGATTCAATTGATAATGTCATAATATAATTCACCCACTTATTTTTTTTTATAGTTCACTCGTTTAAAGTGTATAATTCAAGGGCAGGCCAAATAACTCAGCAGATTAAAGCACCTGCAAGCAGGTGCTGGGGCCTGGGGTTCAATCCCTGGGCCTGCTGTGCTGGCCCCATCCCTGGGGCATGCTGAGATGACAATTGAGACTGGGTGTGGTGGTGTGCACCTGTTATCCCAGCTCTTGGGAGGCTGTAAGTAGGTGGATCACTACATCCGATCTAGTAGTGAGACCCTGAACACCCTATGAACCCTTCCCTAAAATACAAAAAAAAAAAAAGTATTATTTGTTGGCTTTTAGTATATTTCCCAAAATTGTGCTACTGTCACCACAATTAAACTTGTAAAAAATGTTACCAGTTTTTTATTAGATTGTTTTTTGAACTGAGTGTCAAACTTAGGACCTTGCACTTGCCAGGCTTATGCCACTGAGCTATATCCCTAGCCCCAATTATGGGCCCCAGTTATTATTAGTATATTTTTGTTACTCATAGTAAATACATTCATCATGAGAGAATTAGTAAATGTATACATATACATACGTACATATGTGTATATGTTTGTATGACATCTTGATCCTTTTTACTTTTCCAGTCCTTTCAACTCTTAATTCTCAAAGAACTCTTTGATTCATTGACCTTTTGTTTTGTTTTGTCTGGTCCTGATTCATTAATTTCCCTACTGTTATTCTGCCACCTGTATTGTTTTATCAAAAATTGATGAATTGTATCAGATCATGTTAATATTGGAAGAAGTCTACTAATGTATTGCGTCATTCCAAATCCTTGGTCAGGTTATGTTCAATTTTCCCAGTTCCTAGTTGAATCCTCTCCTTTGTATTTATCAATCATTGAAATGCTTACTGACTGTATTTAAAATGTCTTTATGTGGGTACCTTTAAAGATAGATGTTATGTAGGTGTGTTTTCAGTTTGCATGAATGATTTTGTTAGGCTTTTTTTTTTTTTTTTTTTTTTTTGGTGCTGGAGATTGAACCCAAGTTCTTGTGCATGATAAACACATGCTGTACCACTGAACTATATCTTTGATCCTACTTTTGTTGTCTTCAGTGTCCTTATAAAATCTTTCCACTATGTTATATGTATACTCCATCCTCCTCATCTTAATAATTTTTTGAAATTAAATTTGAAGATTTACACTTTACCTTCATGTCTGATCCATCTGGTGTTCATTTATTCTGTATATTTAGCGTTAGGAATATGTCGTTCTTCTAGTGAAGCTGAATTTATTAAATATTAATTTACACTGTGAAATAATTTTTTTCTGTACTGACTTTACAATTTAATTTCTCCTGATTTAAACTTTTTTTTTAATGTATGTGGTATAGGGTCTCATTATGCAGCTTGGACTTGTAGTGATCCTCCTGTTTTCAGCCACCCCAGGGCTGGGATTACAGGTATGTGCCACCATGCAAACGTGGTGGCCTGCTCAGTGCACCCAGGTACTGGGCTGGTGTGGCAGGTGTTGTCGGGGTATTTGTTTTTGAGATACTCAGTTACATTAGTTGCATTGTTTGTTCCATATCCATTCAGAAGCTTTTCTCTGTGGAGTATGTCAATTTTCTTGGTTGTCAAGCCTTTCTCTCGTTTTTCAGATTGAGAAAGGCATTATGGTGCAGGATTGTAATCCCAGTTTTGTCCAATAGAAAAAGAATGATAAAACTAGAGATAATAGTTCAGTCGTACAGCACCTGCCTGGCAAGTGCAAAGTTGAGTTTGGTTCCCAGTATCAATAATAAAAAAAAAAAACCCAAAAAACCCTACTTTGTGCACATGTGCACCCTCAAGTGCCACCCTGCTAGTGTCAGAATGTTGATAGGTACATTTTGGGAGTATAATTTGATAATACCTGTGGCATTAAAAATAATTAGAGGCTACATAAATCTGAGAAATAAGTACTTTATGGTTTATTATACTTGTTTTTGGTCTTATATACTATAATATTAAAATGAAAATGCAAAAAATATACATATTCCTTGCTATAGAACTTTATATTGTGGTTGGAAATATCAAAGAATGAGTATTTTATTGCTTGTGGCAAAACAGTGGCAACATTCATAATATTCCTCAACTAAGTAATTGTCAGAAAGTAGTTTAGCTGGTAATGAAAAGAATTGGAGGGACCAGTATAGCCTTGTGCTATTGAGCTGTATATCTGGTCTCTACATGCTTTTTGTAGCTCAGGCTGGTCTCGAACTCACAACAATCCTCCTGCCTCAGCCTCCTGAGTGCTGGGATTACAGGCATGCGCTACCACGCCCGGCTTCTACATGCTTTTATTGATGTAGTAGTCTCACTGTATTATCTGGGCTGGCCTCAAATTTGTGATCTTCTACCCTTCATCTCCCAAGTAGCTGAAAATATAGGCGTATACCACTATTCCTGGCCTGAAAGAATTTTATAGCTCTTAAACTCATGAGTTACATTGCCCAAGATATGATATGTGATCATAGTATATGTTGAATGTTTAAACTTTTGCAAATTTATTACAGTTAATAAAAACATAGTGCTGAGGGCCAGCCAAATAGTTCAGCGGATTAAAGCACCTATAAGCAGGTGCAGGGGCTGGGTGTTCAATCCCTGGGCCTGCTGTGTTGGTGCCCCAGGGGTTTTGCGATGGCAGTTGAGACTGGACATGATGGTGCCTGCCTGTTATCCAATCCCAGCACTTGGGAGGCTGTAAACAGGAGAATCACTATGAGTCCCATCTAGTAGTGAGACCCTGAACACCCTGTGGATCCTTCCCTAAAATACAAGAAAAAAAAATACCCAAAAACATAGTGCTATTGATTCTACTTGCTTTGAACACTTACTCTGCTGTTCTTGCCACTTTCTGGAGTAGAACTGTAATTCTTTTGTGTCTATGAGAACCTAATACATATGGTGATATTGCTACTGTGAAAAGGTAGCCTTATAAAAACATTACAGTAGGCGGTGGCGCAGGCCTGTAATCCCAGTACTTGAGAGGCTGAGGCAGGAGGATTGTTGTGAGTTCAAGACCAGCCTGAGCTACAAAGTGAGCTTAAGGCCAGCCTGAACTGCATAGTGAGACCCTGTCTCAAAAAGACAAAAAAATAAAATAAAATAAAATAAAAACATTACAGTGTGTCCTTATCTCGGTGTGGTACTGTCCATCTTTTGATTATTCCTCAAGGTGAAAATGACCATGAAAGGACTTTCACAACTACTTCAGAAAGTGGCAGGAATGATGGGATAAAGTATATTTCGAAGGAGGGCAATATTTTGAGCTGGATTAATGGCAGTGTGTCTTTTTTGAAAAGTAAAGATTCACTATATTTTGGTCATACCAGGTATATTGTTTTGAGAGAAAAGTTATAGAAAATATTAAATATATAATGTTACACTTTTGGTTAAAAGATACGAGTTGTATTTATTTTTATATATAATGTGTGCATAAAAAAACCCAGGATTTAAAAAGCTTTTATGTGGCAAGGAAATTTATACTTTTAACTATGTGTTTCTATGTTATTTTACTATGAGCATATTTACCCTTATATCCCAGGCCCTGCAACTCAAAAAGCAGTAATAAATTTTAAAATTAGTAAAGGTCACATTCTAGAAAGGAGGGAAGTAATCAGTAATACAGGGAAATTAAAAGATTTAATAATTGGGGGTATGTACAAAGGTATTTATCTTAGAAAAGTTTGAATTATGGTTTGGTCATTACCTTTTTCTGTAAGATTTCTTTCAATATAAAAATTTTAAAATATAATTTTGTAAATGATTTATTAATATTATGTGATAATTTTTTATGTTTAGATAGAAGATTCGTATGTATCTGCCTTAGATAGGAATCACTGTGTTTGTGTAGAGGACTGAAATTATTTGTGCGTATAGTTCTTATGAAATAAAAACTTACAGGTTTTTCTTGAGTTGAACTTCATAAATTTATCTTTTTTTAAAAAAGCTATATGTATCTATCTATCTATCTGTCTATTTATTTGGTGCAGGATCTTGCTGTGCAGCTTGGCTTCATAGTGATCCTCCTGTTTCAGCCTCCCAACCTCTGGGATTAGGTGTGTGCACCACTGTGTCTGATTTTGGTGCCCGACTTGGCACGGGGCCAGTATGGCATAGCGTGGGGGTTGAACCTAGGTCCTTGTACTTACCACTCAGGCAGTTCGACCTCTGAACCCTCTCCCTGGCCTTACAAATTTATCTTTAACTAGGATACCTTCATGTACCATGTCCTATGTAAAGCATTGTGCGTTAATTGTTACATTCATCTGTTTTTAGTGAAGGTTAGGGGTAAGTGGGTTGCTGTGAACTGAGGAAAAGTAGTGAAGATGATAGAATTAGCAATAAGTTTTATAACATTTCTACAGAGGTTTGGCCATGGATGATGGGAAAGAAAGAGGAGAAAATGTTGGGAAGAGAGTATAAAGTATCAAGGGAATTTTATTCTCCCCCTGTACTGTATTTTTGCAAGTTTTTCAGCATAGTTGAGTGCCATAGTTGAAGGTATCAGTAGAAAAAAGATGTATTAAATACTAGTTCTGGTTTGATATTGTTTGGCCTTTGTCAAGTTATTTTGTCTTGCAGGTTGTAGTTTCTGCATATAAAACAATAATTGTAAAATTTTTATCTTCAGAAATATCTCCTCCATAGCTCTACTGGCCCAAAAAATGCTGTGTGAGTAAATATGCAAATGCTTAATGTAGTGCCAGGCTTATAGGAAATAGTCTTAACTCTCCCAGAGGTTTGGCTGTGAATAGGAATAAAAAAACATAAAGAATTAAGGATTTTATTGAGTCAGATTCCCCTTCTCCCCAAGACACACCCAAGCAGGGCAGTGGTGGTAAACCTATGATACATATGCAGTGGACTGTATGATGGGAAGTTCTAATGAAGCAATTAGAGTTCTACTGCTGTCATTGCATTAGGGGGTAGAAAAATAAAAATGCATCACATGATATAAGGACAAATATTATGCAATGTCAGTAGTACTGTGAAGAGTAAGACAGGAATGTGAAAACAACAACAAAAACCCAAATCTTTCTATCATGAAAAAGGAATACATTTGATGAAGTAGTAGCAGAGCATGAGAAACTGGGAATAATTTACTTGTATAATTTTTATGTATTTGGTACGGGTCTCATTATGCAGCTCAGACTTGGAGTGATCTTGTTTTTAGCTTCCCCAGCGCTGGGATTGTAATCGTGCGCCATCACTCCTAGTCTGGAATATTTACTTTGTTTTTGGTATGTATTTTGCTTCAGAATTGGAAGATTCCTAGGTCCTAGCACAATGTTCCTGGCACCTGTTGTGGTCACTTCTCACTCAAGTTAATGTTGCTGTTGAGACATGGTTAATTATTTTAATTGCAGGGGCACAAAAATCTCTCAAAATCATCTTTTACATTTTATTTTTATTTATGTTTTGGGTGGAATCGGGGATTGAACTCAGACCCTTGTACTTGCCAGAGAAGTGCTTATTGCACTGAGCTATCTCCCTGGCCCCTACAAAGCATTTTAAAAAGTTACTTGTCAATAGAGTTGTTTTCATACTGTAATTTAAAGATATTAAATTGTTTCAGAGTCTAGAAAAAGGTTCTTAGCCTGGCCTTGAATCATCCCTGCTGATAAAATTATTTGTGATTCAGCTTTCATTTTTAAAATCCTCTAGCATTCATCCTGTCAAACAATTCTTGTAATCATTGTACTAAAGTACCCTTTTCTCATAGCTGACTATAATAATAATAAAGGACAGTTTACATATTCCTTTTACTTAGAACAGGAGTTCTCAGAATCTGATCAGTGGACCCCCTTTAGACTTGTGTAAGATTAAAAAATAGTAGGTTACTTTATTTTGTTTGCTTGTTTTTTGAAATGACAATCTTGCTGTGTTGTTCAGTCTTTTTAACTCTTGGGCTCAAACCATCATCTTGCCTCAGCTCATTGCATAAGGCTACAGCATATCCAGGAGGATTTTGTTTTGTTTTTTCTTTTTTGCCTTGTTGACGTTTGTGTAGATGTTGCAGAAACAGTGTTAGATAAAATTACTTAGTGCTTTAGCATCAATCAAGGCAGTGGCATCAGAATATCCTATAATGAGGTGTAATTGAACTATTTGGTTAATATTTTTTAAAAAGTTAGAAAATTATAGTAAAAGACACATTGACCCTCAGAACAATCCCTCTTGAGACACAATTCTTGCCAATCTGAAGCAGTTCTGAAACTCTTTTGTGTGTCTTTACAAGGTATGATAAATATGGTGAGTCCTGCTGCTAAGTGCTGCCCAGTGGAAAGATAGGCACATAAAAACATTATAGTATCTCTTTACTGACCTTATTCACTGATTCTGGCACTGTTTTAACTTCTGGCTATTCTCCACAGTCAAATGGCCATGAAAAGTAAACATTTTGAATCTATTCAGGACACTTAGCTATATAACACAACTAAAGACACTCATGAAAGAGGACTTCAGAAAGTGACAATCATGAGATAAGTGTATTTGAGGTGAGGGCAAGATTTTTGAAGATGCATTAATGGCATTAGGTTTTTTATTTATAATAAATAAAAATTTAAGTTGGACCTGGTGGCGCATGTCTTGTACTTGGGAGGCTAAGATAGGCAGATTGCCGTGAGTTTGAGGCCAACCTGAGATACATAGTAATTTTAAGGCCAGCCTGAACTGTATAAGGAAACCCTGTCTCAAAAAGACCAATACTCTCCCACTTTTTAATCATACCCTTGATTCTTCATTGTCACATTAGTGTCATAGTAGAAAATATAAAGTAAACATATAACAAAATCTTATTCCGTTTATGATTCTTTTTTCTTTAATTTTTTATTTTCTAAAGACTACAGATTAGAATTAAAACAAAAAGTCACAAGTGATAGTTTTACTTAACAAAGATGAATTTCACAGTATTTGTTGTAATACAGTGTTGTCATATTACCAGATATATGTATGTAAAATTGGAAGAAGAAAAAAAAGAAAGAAATGTATCATAAATTAAGAGAAAAAAAATACAATCAATTGAAAAAGACAAATTATTATTTGCTCCTTTCCATAGACCCACAGAAATGCAAGAACAGTTATCCAAACCATCCTGCTTACATACATAGATAAATCGCTTTCTACCACTCACTCTCCTGTCCTTCTCAACTCAGTAACTCTTTACTTTTTGAATAAGTTCATTCACTTTTCCTAGTATCTAATGTACCCTTTAGATTCCATTTTTCTCCTTCAGGAGACAATAGATGTTGGCACATGTGGGTCTGAGTTATTTCACTTAAGACTGTGTTCTCTTAGTTGCATCCATTTACCGACAAGAGACTCAAATATATCCTGTTTTATAGCTGAATAATATTCTGTTGTTTAAAAATACCATATCTTCTTTATCCTTTTTTCAGTTGATGGGCATCTGGGTTTCCAGGATTTAGTTAGGACAGATTGTGCTGCTATAAACATGGGTGCACATATATCTCTGTGGTATGAGGTTTTTAATTCTGGAAAAAATGCAGGAGGGGAATGATTCTTGATGAAATAGAAAACATTATTAAATGTGGACCTGAATTGAGTATGTGTGATGAAGTAGGAAGTATGTGTAAAGTGCCTCAGTAGAACAAGCGCTTCCCTGGCAAGCACAAATGCCTGAGTTCGATTCCTGGTTCCTCCAAAAAGAAGAAAAAGGACAAAAAAAAAAAAGGAAGTATGGGTGGTAAGATATTTGCATCATTGATAGAATTACCAGCTTAATTAGGACCTATTTGTGGAATACTACTTTTACTTGAAACAGTGACTCCTTCATGTATATTGCAGATGCTTTTCTTGATGTGACAGATTTTTATACTTTTTAAAACATCTTTGGTTTTCTTCATTCTGGTGGGTTTGAGTTAATATCTTTTGTCATTTTTTTTTTTTGGTGCAGTTTTGCCCTTACACACTGCCTTTATGCTATTCTTGTTAAACTACATTTCTATGTTGTAGATATAATAGTACCATTATATACTTTGTGTATTTGCTTTCGAGGAAGTATACACTCATACCCCTTTATAATTACCTTTAATGCTTGTGTGTGCTTGTGTATGGACATTTGAATTTCCCTCTGCATTTGGTTACTTTCAACCTCAAGAATTTTAGGAATTGGTCATAGGGCTAAATTCCTGTAATTCTAGAAACTTGGGAGTCTGTGACAGGAGCATCCCAAGTTCAAGGCCAACCTGGGCAATTTAGAATGACTGGTTCTCCAAAGAGAGAGGATAGGTTGGGCTGGGAATGTAGCTCAGTTTTAGTGCTTATAATGTGGCTTATCTGATTCAGTTTTGAAAGGTAGTTTTTGTCAGCTATGAGGTTTTGGGTTAGTAGGTTTTTCTATTTCCATTTTGGCTATATTCTGTTTCCTTCCCGAATTGTTTCTTTTTTATTTTTATGTATTTAATACAAGATCTACAGGGTCTCACCACACAGATTGGGACTCATAGTGATCCTTCTTTGTTTTCAGCCACCCAAGCCCAGGGATTACAGTCGCACACCACTCCACCCAGTCTCAGGGTTCTGTGGGGGTGGGGCCAGCAAGGCATGTCTGACTGGTCCCTGGCCTGCAGGCACTTTAATCCCCTGAACTATCTGGCTGCCCCTCTCAGCCCATTGTTTCTGATTTCTGATGAGCAGTCTTTGTTTTTTGGTGTGGGGGGGTAGGGGTGAGGGGGTTGAACTCAGGCCCTTGCACCTGCCAAGAAAGTGCATATTCTGCTGAGCTGTCTCCCTGGCCCTGAACAGTCATCTCTTGATCTTAAAATTTTCTTATAAGTAATTTTTCTCTTGATGCTTCTCAAGATTTTTTGTCTAACAATATTTTTACTAGTGTAATTTAGTGTAGATCTCTTTGTACTTTACATGAAGTTTGTTGAACTTCTTAAATTGATGAATGCTTTCAGTAATTTAGGGAAGGCCTTTGCTATGTCTTTGGGTAGCTTTGATACATATTTCTTTCAGTGCTGACTTTCCCCGCCTGTGAAACACTTGTTATGCTGTTTATGGAATGATATTATATAAGCCATCATTTTGCAGTGTATCATTTGAGGTTTATTTTTCCTTGAAAGTAAATGCTTGGGCCAGAAAGCTAGCTCAGTGGCATAAGCGCCTGCTTGGTAAGCGGAATGTCCTGAATTTGTTTCCCAGTTGAACCTCCTCCCCCCCAAATCCAAAAAGTACATGCCTTTGCAGTGTACTATTTTTTTTTTTCCCCTCCGGGATCAGAGATTGAACTCAGGACCCTGCACTTGTCAGACAGGTACTTATTCTACTGAGCTATCTCCCCAGCCCACAATGTATTTTTATTTGAATATGTTTGCGAAATTTGTGGGTCTTGAGTTTTTTAACCTCTCAGTCTGCATATTTGAAGAATTATAATTAATATTCATCCCAAGAAAAAGGGGCTAAAGTTCAATAGTGATTTAATGTGGAGGAGCCATGACTGCTCTTCTAATGAATGAAAATACTTCTAACTTCCCTCTCCTCTTGTCCAATGTGTCTTAACTACATATGGTGTAGTCAAGAGATTAAAGATTAATTAACTTTTACTTTTTACCTAAACCCTGTCATGAGATTCAAGTTATAATGGAAGCTGACCTATTTCAACTTATTAATGTTGTTTGATGACAGCTGCAGAATACATTATGTTGGCATGGTTGCTTAGGGTAGGCAGTGGATAAATAGTGAGAATTGCTATAATTTTTATGTTATGTTATTTGAGGTACTTGCTGTGTTTCTCACAATGTAAGATTTTTAATAACATAACTTTTTTGAATATGTTAAAGTGAAACGTTGCTTTAAACACTGTTAGTAAGTCTTATATTTGGGCTTCTATTCCCTAAACAGAGACTTTACAGGGGCAGGTAATTCACTGGTCCACAGACGGTCTCCTTTACGTCGAAACCAAAAGACCCCAACGCCCTTGACCAAGCTGTCTTTACAGGATGGACAAAAAGCCAAAAAGCCAGCATGTAAATTTGAAGAGGGTCAGGATGTCCTAGCTAGATGGTCAGATGGCTTGTTTTATCTTGGAACTATCAAAAAGGCAAGTTATTTTAATAAAATGTATTTCTGCAGTTTTTTGTATTAACCTTTTAAAATCTTTCATTTCACATTTGAGATTTCAGAACACTGTAAAAATATTCTTTTTCATTACAGATAAACATATTAAAACAGAGCTGCTTCATCATATTTGAAGACAGTTCTAAATCCTGGGTTCTCTGGAAGGACATTCAAACAGGCAGGTGCTACTGAACTACTGCTATTGTAACATGATTTATGTGAAATTGGATTTTCTTCTATTTGACATTTTCTGATACTGTCCTTTGAATAGATTGCATTGTAATAACTCAGTCACATTTAAGACTAGTTGAAAAAAATCACACTGCATAAAAATTATTCCTTTTTTATTTTATAAACATGAATCTAATGGGACTGAGACATGTTTCTGTTCCTTTTCATTTACTTTGTATCCTTTTGAGCTTTTTTAAAATTTTCTGTAAGATCCTATAAGTTTAATACAGGTTTGTCTGTTCTTTTTTCATTCCTTCTCTTCCTTTTCTTTTGAAAGTGGCACAAAAAAACCTTACATATAAAGTTAGAAAGTTGTGAAAGTGGGGAGTCCTACACAGGAAGTGCCTCATGTAGCATATCAAATGAGTCATTACATATGCATGTATGTGAAAATATATTGATGTTATCTAGTAAGATACTTTTAGGTTCACAGAAAGGAAAATACAACCATGTTAGTAGTCAAAAAGCATGGCAGCATCATAAGATAAATAACGTGTTACAGTCATTACATATATACATTTAGAAGAGTTTGTAACAATGATGTTTTTGTTTTTGTGAAATGATACTCCTACATTACCATTGGTACTATAAATTTCTGTTTTATTACTTTTGTAGTTGCGTTAAGTGCTTGAAAATGTTTATACTCTAATATTTCTCATAAATCTACTTCTAGTAGTTTATTCATAAATAACTTAAAAGCTACATGAGCAAGGTTTTTACTATAGAGGTTTATCTTAACAGAAAAGTTGATATTTCTAAGATGAAAAAGGCCAAGACTTTAAACACTCAGATAGGTTTTGTAGTAAGGGAGACTAGAGGTCCACTGAGCTAGCTATACAGGAAGATTCTTACAAACTTGATGGTTAAAACAGATGTACTTGGACTTTACATGTAAATATAATTGTCAGGTTTCTCAGAACTGTTTCTTATTTTTTTTTTTGTCTTTTTGAGACAGGGTCTCACTATGCAGTTCAGGCTGGCCTTAAACTCACTTTGTAGCTCAGGCTGGTCTCGAACTCACAACAGTCCTCCTGCCTCAGCCTCTCGAGTGCTGGGATTACAGGCATGCACCATCAGAACTGTTTCTTGATGTGAATACATAATTGTTTATGGGCTCAGTATCCCTTTTATTATTTTTTTTGAATTGCCTTTCTCCTCATTAATCTACATGGTTCAGGGAGAGACACCCATCCCAGGATAGGCCGTTACTCCCTTTCCATAGAATATATAGAGTCAGACTCACAGGTATCAGGTTCAGTGTGGTTATTCTAAGTAGAACCATAAATCCAAAAGCTGAGATAAGCCTCATCCTAACCAGTGTTCTAGGAACTAAAAATAATAAAAGAGAGTTAATATTTTTTTGAGACTCAAACAGGAAAAATACAAATGGTAGATAAAACAATGATTAGTAACCCATGTACCCCAAAATAGAGGTGTAATGAAGTAAATTTGGTTCTTTCCACTAGATGGAATATTATGCAACTATTAGAAGTTATAATTTTGAAAACTGTATGAAATACTTTTGATAGAAGAAATATTACATAGTGTTGATGAAAGGAAGCATCTCGTGGTGGAGAGAACATGGATTCTGGCACATCTGGGTTTGAATTTTAACCTTGGTATTTTCTAATGGAGGGTCCTTTGATTAGTTACTTTTTCTATCTGGGCCTCTGTTCTTCTCTGTGGTTGTTACTTATCTAATACATAGTAGAATTAAACAATGTGTCAAGAGCCTAACAGTGCTTGGCCCAAGGCATAAAATTATAAATATTTATTAGTAAATGTGAAGTATATATTACTGTTTTAACTGTACTAAAATAGGCAAGAAGAAAATACCAAAAATAAAAGCTATATTAGGGTGATAAAATCCTAGTCTTAAGTTTTTTATGTTTGTAAAAGAATGATTTCCGGTAAAAATATAATAAATAGAACCTCAGTTTTGGTTGCAGTACAATTCTTTTAGGGTATATGTACACTATATTTCTAGATTTCAGAGATTAAATAATAATAGATGACCAGCCTCTTTTGAAAATTAATAAATTACAGTTAGATTAAGTGATCATTTATATCTTTTTTCCTTTAGTCTTATGATATTAAACATGCAGGATGAATGAAAGCATGCATATGTGTACCTGTATATTATGCAAGGTAGCTCTACTTTTCACAAAAATTCCTTTATTCCCCAGTCTTCTATGTCATGAGAAATAAAGAAATGCTGCCTGAGTACAATTTAAATTATGCCTGATGCAAAACAGATAGAACTATGAGTTTAAGTCAAGTGTCCTTAAGTTAAAGACTTGAAGAACAGAGGGAGCAGAAAGAGAAATAGAGAGAACATTTTGTGTGCAATGCTTTGCCTTTTGTAGCATGATCTAGTTGACAAAAAACTAGACTATTCATTGAATCATAAAAGTGGTTTTGTTGTGTGGAGTTCTTTATTACTTTTTTTAATGTGTTTTAAATATTTCAGGAGCCACTGGAAGTGGGGAAATGGTCTGTACAATATGTCAAGAAGAGTATTCAGAAGCTCCCAATGAAATGGTTATATGTGATAAATGTGGCCAAGGTAAACACTGAATTTTGTTTTTAATTGAGAAAAAGTTTGTTATACAGTGAATTGACCCTGTTGAAATTCATGACTGAAAATAATTTGCATTGGTAATGTTAAACTTGTATTGAGAGTTTTTTCATCAGTTGTAAATATCTGATGAAGGAAACTAGTTTTAGCATGCTGTCTTGAAACTGTTTTGCAGTATTTATTAATAAAATATAATTTGCTTTTTTTGTTAAGGATATCATCAGTTGTGTCATACACCTCACATTGATTCCAGTGTGATTGATTCAGATGAAAAATGGCTCTGTCGACAGTGTGTTTTTGCAACAACAACAAAGGTATCTTTTAAGTGTGCGAGAGTAAAGCCCTAAGAGTTTGAAAGGCACTGTCTGCTCAGTAATCTTTTTTTGCGGAACCAGGGATTGAGCTCAGTCCCTTATGCTTGCCAGGGAAGCGCTTATTCTACTGAGCTATTTCCCGGCCCCATTTAATGATTATGTACATTGAAAGTTTGAGTGAAATAAACATTCGTACTGATTAGAAAAAATTGCTGTTTGAGTAATGATGCTTATGTAACTTGTTCTTATTCTTACCCTTAACAGTTGCGTGGGAATTTGGGCAATAATATGAAAGGAGACAACAAAATACAGATTTTTAGATAGTTTGTTATATGATAGAAATTTAGGATTTTTTTTTTTTCAGAAGTATCAGACCTTTTCAGGTTGTAGAATTGTATTTAAAATTTTATCAATAACTTTTGTAATAATGTTTATCTTCAATATATAGAGGGGTGGTGCACTTAAGAAAGGACCAAATGCCAAAGCATTGCAAGTCATGAAGCAGACATTACCCTATAGTGTGGCAGACCTTGAATGGGATGCAGGTCATAAAACCAATGTCCAGCAGTGTTACTGCTATTGTGGAGGCCCTGGAGAGTAAGTAAATATAGCTGTTTAATTAATTTTTGCTTTTCCTACTGATCATGTCATAGGACTGATAGTTAAGAAATACATAAAAGTATGAGTAAGAACAATAAGGTAGAAAAATAGAACATTTCACCCACAGAAATACTTAACTAGGTTTTGCTTATATCCATATGTTAAAAATGTTTATAAGATTGGTTACCTTCTAGAAATTTAAAATTAATTGTGAATATTTATGTACCTTATAAAATTATTATATAGATAGGAAATATTTACTACAGATGTTCCATTGAATGTTGTGTTTAATTTCATAAACTATTTAGAAATTGGCACATTTAATATTGCTATTTGAATGAAAGTATCATACAGATTGTGGTTAAACTACAGAATCAAGGTAGGTCTTTTTCATAGACTGTTTAGAGAGTATAGCTTAACTGTTGCTTATGAGTATATATAATTTTTCAATGAAATTGTTAAACAACTTTTCTAACTGAACAAAACACCCCATCCAGGTACTCTAGATCTGTAATAGTAATCATATTTCTACATGAAAACTCCAAAAATTTTGACTAGGATATGTAAACTTTTAATCAGGACATTTGAAATTTGTTGCATACACAAGTGAGTGCTAGAGTACATGCATGTTGTGTGTGTCTTGTATTTTCATTAGTGTGCCCCAGAACTGTTGATTCCCTTCCTGTTTGCAAAAAATCTACTGTCCAGTCCTATTTTCTTTTGTTCTTTGTTTATATTGAAGGGTTCTAATAAACTTATTAAGCCAATTTGTACCATATCTACTTGTATATTTTTTTCAACCATTGGATTATAACTTTGTGTTTAACACTATTTAAATTTTTAAAAATATTTTTAAAGAGAAGAAAAGAATAGTAAAAAAACATTAAATATGATACAGAATTTCAATAAAATTGCAGGAATTCAACAGGAGTTGTTATATTGCATCTTGTCTTCAAATTAGTTGCTTAGATTACTAAATATAAACATGCAAGATTGGTCAAAAAATTATAAAAAAGTGAAGAGAGAAAAAAATCCCTATTTAAATTATTGATTGCTTTTGCTTTATCAGGCTCTGTACTTTTTTTATTTTTATTTTTTTGTCTTTTTGAGACAGGGTCTCACTATGCAGTTCAGGCTGGCCTTAAGCCCACTTTGTAGCTCAGGCTGGTCTCAAACTCACAACAATCCTCCTGCCTCAGCCTCCTGAGTGCTGGGATTACAGGCCTGGGCCACCACGCCCAGCTCAGGCTCTGTACTTTAGATAAGGCTGCTCTGTAGGAGAATACTGGAACATACATTGTTTGATGGTGAAAATGAGTATACAAATGAGTTCTTAGTTCCTCATAACTCATTTTGTATCTTACAGAATATGAATCTTTTAGTTCTTGCAAATTAAAAAATACTTGTTTCAGTTTAAAAAAATGATTTATAAAGAGAATGAAAAAAGTTTTATAGGGAATGGAGGAGAAGGAAAAAACATGCACTAATTCCTTACAGTAATCATTATGTACTGCAAACATACTGATAAAAAAATTCATCCTATTAGGTAGAAATTTTGAAAAAGATGATGTTAAGAACAGGCTCAGAAATCTTATTTAATCTCAGTATTTTGTTTAATGTATTTGAAGTATGTAAAAGTCATTATAAACATGAGAATCTTTCATTTTTAAAATCTGCAAGGCGAGGAACTGTGTCTGATACTGTTAATATTATAGATTCAGTATATAGCAGAATACTTGGAAGTTAGTATTCAAAGTCATTTCATAAATGCCTGTCCATAGCTACTAGGGGGCTTTTTGATCATGTGGAAACATTTAGCCTAAAATGATAAATATAAATAATATATTGTTAAAATAAATGAAGGTTTTACTGCCTTTGCCTATGTATGTTTGTAATTAAATTAGTGTGTGGGAAGAAAAGATAATATTTGAAAATCTTTTGCAGATAAGGAAATTATACCATCTCAAAGCTATGTACCAATTGGGAGATGTCTTTGATTAAGTAGTTTCAGCAGCCTCAACTGTGAAACATCTGTAAATCTGTATAATGAAACAGCTAAGTGCCACAAAGCAAGATTTTTATACTTGATAGTCTCAAATTGGATTTCTAAGTATGTTAACCAAGATTATAAATTATACTTATTATACTAAATTAGATTTATAGCAACAGTAAAGATAAACTTAAAAGTTTATAATCTAAAAGTTGCCTAAACTATGAGGTTTTTGTTGCAAACAATAACTTCTGAGTTTTCTAGGGTGTAGAAAATTGACTTGAAAAAAATTCCAGGTTTAGAGCAGGGTGTGGTGGTGGGCACCCCAGCCCTAGCTCCTCAGGTGGCTGAGATAGGAAGATACTTTTAGTTCAGTGCCAGCCTGGGCAACAGTGAGAATCATCTCACAAGGAGGCTGAGTTTTGTGATAACTTGGTCTGATGTGCACTTGGCATGTGATCCCTAGCACTACCAAGACGAAGAAGTAAATTGTAGTCTTATGTGCTGACAGAGATTCTTTACTAGTGTAGGAGCCAGAAATTGTTGGTTAGAAATGGAAGAGCTTATAGAAAAAAATCAACACTAAGAATATTACAAATGTAATACTTCAAGGAGAACTGTATTCTGGGTAATTCTACTTTGCTGTTTAAAAAAAACCATTTTAAATCATTAGAAGTACTGTTTTAATCTTAACCCTTTTTTTGTAGCTGGTATTTAAAGATGCTGCAGTGCTGCAAATGTAAGCAGTGGTTTCATGAAGCTTGTGTGCAATGCCTTCAAAAGCCAATGCTATTTGGAGATAGGTAAGAGAGTATTTGAACTTAAAACTGATTTTTTTTTTTTTTTTTGTAGCTTTTAAATTGTGATCATTTGCAGTTTCAGATTTGTAAAAATAGTCTTAACAGTGATTTATAAAGGGTCATTTCAGAGGAGAAATACTGAATGATATGTTTAAAAAACATAATTTTTGCCCTTTTTGTACTATTCCAGGAAGTTTCCCCCTACTTCCCAGAAGCTGTTAAGTAGAGTCAGTGATTACAATTACTACTGTTGCCTCACAGTGGTCTAAGCTAGTTTCTTTGGCACTTTCCTTTGAAGAATTTCAGAAGGATTATATAAGGAATGACCATAAAATACAATGAATGTTCTTTTTTTGAAAAGTAATTATTATAGGAAATGACACATTGCTACTACTTGCCTTTGATTTGAACACCCTTTTCTGCCACTTTCTGGTGCAGTTACAGAAGTTATTGAAGTGTATTTCCAAGGTGTGGAAAAATACCATAAATGCTGCTGCAAAATGCCATGTATCCTTCTTGACTCATTGAATATGGCACTGTGTGGCTTATGGTGGTTTCACAAAGTCATAATGACTGTGAAAGCTAAGAGTTTGAATTGATTTAGAACATTCATTTGCTACTAAACATTCATTATTTTACTTTTCTTGTTGCTGAAACAAAGTACCATAAGTTTAAGGATTTGAAAAGATTTATTTTAGCTTACATTTTGTAGAGGTTTCAGTCCATACAGGCTGCAAGCCAAAGTGGTGTGGCAAATGGACATGGCAGAGAAGAGACAGTTCATGGTATGGTAGGCAGGAAACAGCAGATCTTACTGGTTTTTTTTTGGTTTATTTGTTTTATTTTGTCCAGCCTACAAGCCTTTTGGGTGATGCCACCCATAACCAGAGTAGGCTTTTAAACCTCTTCAGTAAAGTCCATCTCTACAGCCAGAGCTGTGCTGAACCAATGAATGGACTGACACTACATATCCATAATCCAGTCACTTCCAAAAGCCTGTTGGAGGGACATGTAAAAAAGGAGTTTCAGAATGGCTTCATAAAATGATAGGAATGAGGGGAGAAGTGTGTTAAAGCAAGGGAGAATGTTTTGGGAAGGGGACTAATGGCACTGTGTCCCTTATAAATCTTAAAAATTTAAGCATGTATCATAATTTTAGATTAACTGACAATGAATTAGAAAAGACTGCAAATCCTTTTTTTTTTTTTCTTTCTTTTAAACAATTTAGGTATAAAGGATTTCTAGTCAGGTGTGGTACATGCTACTCAGGTTTAGGCAGTAAGATTGTAGGTTCAAGGCTAGCCAGGGCAACTTAGTCAGACCCTGTGCTAAAATAAAAAGGGTTGGGAATATATGGCATAGGGGTAAATTAGTTGCATGCTATGCACAAGACCTAGGTTTAATCCCCAGTAATTGGGGAAAAAAAAATCTAAAATCACTGTTTTCTATATTACATTTTTCTAGAATAGCAGTGGGTGTTGGAAAAATTAAAGATGGAGTGTACATTAGGCCTTAAAAATCTTGAGTTTAAATCTTAAGTACTACTAATCATTTTATGAAGGTTACCTTCTCTCCTTTGGACTTTTCTTACCAGCTTATAATGAAAATTGAATCAAACTGTAAAATGCAAGCATCGTAATTCTTCGCACACAATCCATTAGTAAACTCTGAATGCATGTATGTGTAGACTCACAGACTATTATGCTTATAAGAGTTAAATATTTACCTTTACCACCCATCCTCAGATGTCAGCTGTTTATTTGTTGTTAGAAATTCCTAGGGCTGGCCAAATAGCTCAGCAGATTTAAGCTCCTGGAAGCAAGTGTAGGCCCAGGGGTTTGATCCTGTGGCCTGCTTTGCTGGCCCCAACCCGGGGTGCACTGAGACTGCAATTGAGATTAGGCGTGGTGGCACGTGTGCACCTGTAATCCCAGCTCTTGGAGGCTGTAAACAGGCAGATCACAGTGAGTCTGATCTAGTAGTGAGACCCTGAACACCCTTGTAGACCTTTCCCTAAAATACAAAGAAAAGAAAAAAAGAAAAAAGAAATTCCTTACGCTGCATAAAGTGTCACATTTTTTAAAAAAATGTATTTAGTACAGGGTCTCACTATACATATCAGACTTAGGGTGATTCTCTTGTTTTCAGCCTCCCAGCTGGGATTACAGGTGTGTGTCAACACTCCCAGTTTCAATTGCTGGCTCAGCATGCCCTAGGGCTGGCAAGGCTCCTCAGGGATTGAACTCTGGGGCAACTGTGCTCTGCTTAAGCAGGTGCTTTAGTCTGCTGAGCTATCTGGCTAGCCCTACAATTAAAATTACATTTTACTTGGAGTATCAGTTCTTAAATCAGCTGTAAGATCTTTATTTGCTGAATATTCACTGTAATTGTTAAATAATGTATATATGTACTTGAATACCTAATGTGAAAACTTCCTTTTTCCTCAGATTTTATACATTTATTTGCTCTGTCTGCAGTTCTGGACCAGAATACCTCAAACGTCTACCATTACAGTGGTAAGCACGGACTTCACTTACCTTTTTTTTTTGTGGCCAGCTCCACCCACCCTGTGGGTGGGGATGGCCTCCAACATGGACATTTCTGTGAAGGGAAAACAGCCAAATTCTTAGTTCTATGAAAGGAAATCTCTGTGTACATACTGATTTAGCTTAATTAAAACCTAATTGCTCTTAAGCCCCGAGCCTATGCCACCTTCACCAATGATTACCACTCTTATTGGTGAATTAATAAGCTATTCATTATTAAATAGCATAAATGTAGTTTTCAGACATCTTTTATATATCTTAAAATTCTTGTTTTTAGTGCTTCTATGCCTTCAAGATATCCAGTAGAAAGGACATAGATTAAATGACAGCCACAGTTTCAGTGTAGTTGTTTTGTGGAATTGTGATGACTTTGTAATAGTGGAGACTTAGAGTGTACAGCATTTATAGAATTTTGTTTCACATGTTTTAGGATCAGATAAGTTTTAATTCATGAATCATAAAATAAAACTTAATATTTTAAAGTATATTTTTTCTGTAGTATATATGTAGTCATAAAAACAATCCTAAATTTTCTATTGAGGTGTCAAGTCCTCTTGAATACATTTTAAGATTGCAGTTATTGAGGGTAAAGGCTTAGTGTTCCAAATGTATTGTTATATTATAAATATGATTTAGAATATTGACCTAGCCATTTTAGGATTCATTGTACTTTGGACTTTTAGTTGTTCACTTTATAAAGTGTGTAGATTTCATAAAAATAACACATTGTTCTCATGTATTTTGATTATTTTTAAATTTCAGGGTAGATATAGCACACCTATGCCTTTACAACCTAAGTGTTATACACAAGAAGAAATATTTTGATTCTGAACTTGAGCTTATGACATATATTAATGAAAACTGGGATAGATTGCACCCTGGAGAGGTAGGTGTTTATAGCTAATCATACTAGCTAGTCAATGCCTTTTGTTTTTGTAGAACAACAACTAAGACACAGGTATAAAGCACACAACTAAAATAGAATTTTATTCTTAGTTCTGAGGAGAAATACCTTTGATAATTATATTAGGACCAACTCTTATTTTCCTATATTTGTTGCCTATTGACTCTGGAAAGCTGTAAGTGGAGGAAGTAAAATACTACATTTTTTTTTTATTTTGGAATTAAAGTCATTGTAGTTTGAAGAGTGGGAGAAATCCTTCGTTGAGTGTCTTGTCTTGCTTGTGATTTGACCTTCTAAATTTCCTATAAATTTAGAGCTGTAACCAATATTCTTTCTGTGTATATTGATAGTCCTTTACATATCTGCTAGGAATGGTGGCATCCAATATTAGGATTAGAATAATGAGTTACAAAGTGATGCCAGCTGAGTGAAGAGTTTACAGTTTTATTCTAATGTCTCTCTTTTTGTATTTTAAGGAAGGGTCTACAAGGGTGTTCAGGGACTCACTACTAGATTGAACTCAGACTTGTAGTGATCTGCCTGTTTACAGCCTCCCAAGAGCTGGGGTTACAGGCGCGTGCCACCATACCCAGTCTCAGTTGCTGTCTCTGCACACCCAGGGCAAGCAGGGCCAGGCCCAGGGAGGAACCCCAGCCCTTGCACCTGCTTGTAGATGTTTTAATCCACTCAGCTATTTGACCAGCCCTCTAATGTCTCATTTTGCTAATTGGTGAAGTATAACTACATATGCCCACTTTTCAAGCTATCTTTTTAATGAAAGGGACATAGAACTAATATATGACCTTTTAAAAAAATTTTGAAACTAAGCACAAAGAGGAAAGGAACTGTGTTTTTATGTATTTGGTACAGGGTCTCATTACATAGCTCATACTCAAGTGATCCTCCTGTTTTCAGGCTCCCCCCTGTGTTATAGGAAAGCGCCACCATGCCTGTCTCGGTGGCCCACTCGGCATGCCATGGGATGGGGCCATTAAGCATGTGGTGCAGGGAATCAAACCGTAGTCCCTGGGGTTGCCTAAGCAGGTGCTTAGTCCATTGAGCTAGCAATGGTGTTTTTAGTATTTATTTAAAATTATTAAAGTGTTGATGGTTAACTACTTGTGAAAATGTAGAACTTTTTTTTTTTTTTTTTTTTTTTTTACGTCTTACATGTTTGCATTTTACACATTATATTTTAAAGCAAAGATTGTGCAAACTGACCTGACATTTTAAAGAATTTCTGTATTTGTAGCTTTAGATAGATGTTTATAACATGTATATGATGTAGGAAATCAAGGGCTAGGGATGTAGTTCAGTGGTAGACCATCTGCCTAACAGATACAAGGTACTGGGTTCAATCTCCAGCACCGCAAAAAGCAACCAGTCAGAGAAAAAAAAATAAGTGTATCATAAGTATTTGGAGATTTTGAACTTGTGATTATGGGCATCAGTGAGAATATAATGCACATTTAGCTAGTTGGTAGATCAGTTGCATAAAATAAAAAAATAAGTGATGTAGTACTTAAGTATTAAAATCTAGATTATTTTGGAATTTGACATAAGATGTTCTAAGTATTAGTTATTGAACTAAATATGTTTTTGTTAGTCTTCTAAATGAAGTTTGAGAGAAGGTGTGTAACTTAAGAATCTGATAACATTTTAGTAAGAAAAAATATGAACAAAGTTCTAATATTAGGTATAGTGTTACGGTCATCTTAATGCTATTAAGACATTTTATTTATATTTTATGTATTTAGTACAAGTTCTACAGGATCTCACTACATAGATAGGCCTTGTAGTGATCCTCTGTTTTCAGCCTCCTGTTTTCAGCCTCCAAGCACTAGGATTAAATGTTTCCACTACCTCGCCCAGTGCTAGCCGCTCTCTTAGTGCACCCCAGGGGCAGGGCTGGCACAGTTCCCTGGGGATCAAACCCTTGCCCCTGCACTGTGCCTAAGCGGGCGCTTTAGTCTGCTGAGCTGTCTGGCCAGCCCATTGTTGTGTGAGATTCTTCCAGCATTTCATAGGTAGATAAATTGTGTGTTTCACAGGACGAAATTCTGCAGTAATTACTTGATGTAGATAGTAGGTACAAATATAAAAACTCAAGTTACATTTATTTTAAATGCTGTCCTTTTATTTTCTTTAATGGTATAGATTTTATTTTTATTTTTATTTATTTATTTTTTTTATGGAACTGGGGATTGAACTTGGGCCCTTGCAGTTGCCAGGCAAGTGCTTACTCTACTAAGATATCTCCCCAGTTTCTGTCATTTTATTAAAATTTAAACATTGTTTAAGTGTTTTCTGTGTGTGTGTGTGTGTGTGTGTGTGTGTGTGTGTGTGTGTTTGTAGAAATCACCATTTCACACTTGCCAGGCAGGCACAGTTGCCACTAAGCTATATTCCTGACCCTAATGTTTAGTTTTTAAAAGTGAAAATATAATGCAAAATTTATAATGAATCTATTTTTAAAGAAAATAGTTTATGAGTTTATGAATTATAGGGAATTTGTGATATGTCATATAGAAAAGGTTATATCAGCAAATACATATTTTTGTATACTTATAAAGTTAATATCTTAGAAGTAAAAAATGGGGCTTAGAATGCAGTTTAGATTAGATGCAGATAAAGCACTTACCTAGCACACATGGGATCATAGGTTGTATTCTTAAAACAAAGCAAACAGAAAGAAAGGAAAAATTAAATTTTATTTTATAGCAGTCTTTACATTTAGTGATTTATAGTCCTCATTTTTCATTCTCTGCATTAAAATAAAAGAATTCAGATTTCTTAGATTAGTTATGTCTTCTACAGACTTTACTGGCAGATTTGACTTCAGGTTTTTGTTTTCCGTTACATCATTGTATGGTAATTATACCTAAATCTTTTTTTTTTTTTTTTTGTACTGGGGATTGAACTCAGCACCTTGCACTTGCTAGACAGGTGCTTATGCCATGAACTACCTCCCTGGCTATACCTAGATCTTAGGTAAGACTTTTTAGTAATAAAGATACAAAACTTATTCCAATCTGTAGTATGTATTCAGTATTTTTCATTTAGTTTACTGTCAAGTATGAAATAAGGACAATAAAAATAATGGATAACCCAGATGATTTGGTTACTAAATTTTTGCTTAACACAACTTGAATTGCAAATTGTACTTTGTTTTTAAACTCATGTTAACAAAATGTTTTGTTTTAGTCTTTCTATAATCCGTTAATCGCTTTAATATGTAGGAAATAGGATATGATAAATGTACTGATACATACATACATACATGCATACAAAAAACAGGCATTCCTTGTTTAATGACCTGATTATGTTTCTGCTACTAGGTCATTATATAAATTATTTGTTCAATAAGAATTGTATGTAGAATGTTTATTTTTCAAAAAATGAAATGATGAAAGGACACTCCAACTTCATGAGTTTGCTTCTACTTGCATAGGTTACATGCGGTTCTGTAATGTTAAGCTACACTGCTTTATTGTACAGTGCAGTCCGCAAAAATTACAGTACTATGTAAACAAGTTATACTGCACAAAATAATTGAGGGATTATAAATAAGATACATAGAATTACAGCAGAAAGATGAATCATAAATTTGAGTAGTCATTAAAAGGTCATCAAAAGAGAAATATTTGTATATAGGTACATACACATATATACAAGCACAGTAAAATGTTTTGTTTCAGTTTTTTGAGAAAAGTTCTTGCTGTGTGTAGTTCCGGTTGGCCTTGAAGTCATCCTTTCCTGAGATTGACCTTGAACTTCTAGCTATTTGCCTTGCAAGTATCCTGCTTCAGCCTCCCAAATATGTTCTGGGATTGCAGGTGTGTGTCATCACACCTGGCTTTGTTTATATTTTATTATTGAGCACCTTGGGATACTTGCATAGATCATGTTATATAAGCATTTATATAAGCATTTAGTCTAGAAATTACTTTCTCTTAACTACGCAATTTCCGCCCTTGCTTAAGTGGGAAGAAAAATTTTATGATATAATGTAAGAAATTGAACATGGTGGCACATGCTATAAACCCAGCTCTTGGGAGAGGTTAAGGTTTGAGAAATGTAATATGAGTTCCAGCCCAGTCTGGACTACGTAGTGAGACCCTGTCTAAAAAAACCAAAGGAAAAATTTATCTTAAATAGTAGGTGATTGAAGGTTGCTTATTTTTTGGCAGTGGTCCAAATTAAACCTGTGGTGGTTTATGAATGAGCCATATCCCCAGCCTTTTTTAATTTTGTGTCAATGTCCTGCTGTAAATTTCTCAGTTTACCTTGAATTTTCAGCTGTCCCAAATAGCTGAGATTGTGTGTGTGCCAGAGTCCATGGTGGTGACATTGTTTTAAATGGCATTTTGTTTAGGAAAAGGTATACCTAATCAGAGAGAGGCACTTAATCTGTATTTACCATCCATTCATGAGTTTTGAATTGAAACCTAATTTATTTTATTTTGGCAGAACTGGGGATTGAACTCAGGCCCTTGTGCTTGCCAGGGAAGTGCTTATTCTACTGAACTATACCCAGCCCCTGAAACCTAATTTTATATTGCAAAATTTTAATAGTATTTGTAGGTTTTGGGGAAACAAGTAAATACATATTTACCTCTCTTATTTCTTGGTGTAGTTTTATATTGAATCGATGATACTCTATTTAGATTCTTGTGCTTTTTTAAAATTAGCACTGAAGGAATATTTTAGTGCCTTTCATTTTAAGGATAACTTTAGGTTCATCGACAAATTGAGAGGAGGGTACAGAGGTAACTCGTTCGTCTTCTTCCCACACATACTGTTGCCTCTGCCATTGTCATCATTCACCACCAGTGTAATACCTTGATTGCAATTGATGAACCTGTGTGAATACATCATCATTCAAAGCCATGACTTCCATTAGTAGTGAAAAAAAGTTTTTTTTGTTTTTTTGAGACAAGGTCTCACTAGGTCTCACTATGCAGTTCAGGCTGGCCTCGAGCTCACTTTGTAGCTCAGGCTGGTCTCGAACTCAAAACAATCCTCCTGCCTCAGCCTTCCGAGTGGGATTATAGGCATACGCCACCACGCCCGGCTGAAAAATATTTTTTGAAAATAATAAATTTTCTTTTGGAGATAATACTTTCATACTGAAAGATAAATTTAACTTTATCTTTTTTTCTTATTTAATGTCTATAGCTTTTCTGGGTAGAGGAACTAAAACTTATAACTCATGATAATTTTATATAATATTTTCTTATGTGGCTTTTGTACATATGTAGTTGTGATTTGGTGCCATAGTGATTATCATATAGACTGAGTGCAGTTGTTAGAGAAATTGCTGTGTTTTGAAATAATAACATGGTGTAACCACAATTTGAGATACTAAACATAATTTAGGGTTTTTTTTTTTAATAAAATGAAAGGTTGCTGTTGTATCAGATTACTTGAGGACTTTATTTTTTATTTTTTTGAGGTTATGAGCAGAATAGATTTAATGAGGGAAAGAAAGCTCCTGTCTGAGAGAGGGGCACACACAGGAGGGGGCCCTGAGCGGATAGGCGCCCCCCCCCTTTTTTTTTTTACTTGGGGACTTTAAATAGTAATACTTTTTGGATTGTTTTTAGTTCTCTTTGTTTTTTTTTTTTTTTTTTTTTGGTCTCTCGACACAGGGTCTCACCATGCATTTTAGACTTGCCTTAACCTCACTTTGTAGCATAGGCTGGTCTTGAATTTACAGTGATTTTCCTGCCTTAGCTTCTCCAGTGCTGGGATTTTAGCATGTGCCACCATGTCCAGTCTGTCTTCAATTCTATTATTATTTTTTATTTATTTATTTAAATTAATGGATTTGGTATAGGGTCTCACTATGCAACTCTGACTCAGTGCTCCTCCTGTTTTTAGAACGGAGATTACAAAGCACATGCCACCAGACTGGTGGCCAGTTCAGGGGGGCTGGGGCTGGTATGGCATGTGGTACCCAAGGATAAATCCTGGTCCCTTGCACTTAACAAAGCAGTTGCTTAGTCCACTGAGCTATCTTGCCGACCCCCTCTTTGATTCTTAATGTGATTTGAAATTATAGTTCTGTAATATCTCACTTTCTGATGACTGTGGTTTGCAAATTTAAAAACCCTTAAGTTGATGCAGAATAATACAGACTGCTATCTTTTGATGGGAGTAGTGAGAAAAGCATAGGTGAAACTCAATAAAATACTATGGTAGGAATATTTTGACAAGGAAAAAATGTAGAATCTTTTAAAGATGGGGTAGTAGTTTTAAATGAAAATAATTTGATAAGAGCAATACTTGGGACTTGAGGTACTACATGTGACATATTAGTTGGTGGATTGTTTGTTGAATACGTATGCCTAGGTGGCATGAAACAGTATTGATAATTGAATGTTTTCTTGAAGAAAGTTGCAGTTTAAACGTTAGTGCTTATGTCTCTGGACAAATACATAAACTTAAAAATAGAAGTGTAATGTGAGATCAGTTTGGAGAAGGAGGAACACAAAGTATTTTTTTGTGTTGCAGAGATAAATGTCACAGAAGAATAGCCTAAAATAGTGATGGCAAAACTTTTAGAACTTTAATTTTAAAAACTATTTATTTGTTTATTTGTTATAGTGTCTCAGTATGCAGATCCAACTCTTAGTGATCATCCTGTCTCAGCCTCCCCAGTGCTGGGATCACAGGCGTATGCTACAATGCCTGGATTTGATGGCCAGCAGAGTGCTCCCTGGTTCCAAGGGATCAAACCTGGGTCCTTGCACTTGCCAGGCAGGCGCTTAGATTTTTGTTCTATCTCCCCAGTCTTAGAGATTTTAATGGTACAAACAGTCTGCTGAGGCATATGTGCCATAGGTTTGCCAACATTGGCTTAGAATATGATGCTCTTCTATTTTATTATTATTATTGTTGTTGTTAATTGTTATTGTTGTTTTGTATTTTAGGGAAGGGTCTACAGGGTGTTCAGGGTCTCACTACTAGATCAGACCTGTAGTGATCTGCCTGTTTACAGCCTCCCAAGAGCAGGGATTATAGGTGGGTGCCACCATGCCCAGTCTCAATTTCTGTCTCAGTGTGCCCTGGGGGTGGGGGCCGGTGTGGGCTGGCACTGCACGCCCAGGGAGCGAACCCCTGACCCTTTCGTCTGCCTAAGCAGGCACTTTAGTGTGCTGAGCTATTTGGCCAGCCCTGCTCTTCTAGTATAATTGATCTGATTTACATTATTAAAGATGCATGTTTAGATTGCAAAACAAGGGAAGGGAACCTTTAACATTGTTATTTTGCAAAACAATCATGGAGTTCTGAAGATACTGACAAAACATTTTCTGATAAATTTTAGGGAGTAAGCACTGAAAGAGGAGAGTTCATTGTGATTTTTTTTTTTTTTTTAAATGAATTTTTAGGGTAGGGTCTACAGGGTGTACAGAGTCTCATTACATAGATTGGACTCATGGTGATTCTCTTGTTTTTAGCCTTCCAAGTGCTGGGGTTACAGGTGCATACCACCATGCCCAGTCTCATCGGCCTTCTCAGTGGGCCCCAGAGCAGGGGCTTGCATGGCAGGCTGGATATCGAACCCTTGGCCCCCGCATCTCCCTAAGCAGGCGCTTTAATCTGCTGAGCTATCTGGCATTGTGATTTTTGCAAAGTAATGGAGAGTGGGTTTTAGAAATTTTGAAGTCAGTTTTTTGTTGAGTTGTAACAAAATTGTGGAGACTAAATGGTTTGTGAAGCCGAAAAGCAAAGAGAAAACAAAGCCTTATTACAACAAGTCATATTAAATAATATGACATGCTTTACAATGGTGGTATGTCAAATGCTGTGGCCATCATAGGTGTTAGTGTAATTTGATTTCATATAAGGTACAGAAATGCGAACTTAATTCCAATGAAAATTTATTACATTTGTATGGAGTCATTCTTAGTTGATACTTTAATGTCTAATTTCTCTCTCTCTCTCTCTCTTTTTGTTGGAACTGGGGATTGATCCCAGGCCCTTGCGCTTGCCAGGGAAGTACTTATTCTACTGAGCTATCTCCCCAGCCCTTAATTTGTCTCTTTGATTCACAAAGAATGTCAGAATCAAGAAAAAAGATACCTGAGATACTGGAGCTAAAAAAATCAAATTACTAACAGTTACAAAGTTCTTTTAGGCATAAACAGAAGAGTACAGATGAATGATAGAGTGTACTTGATTGGATAGCAGTTCATCTAGTAATGAAAGGTTCAGACCTGAGGAATGAGAAGAGAGCAGAAAAAGGATCACGTTAACTAGTGTGAAATAATCATGTGATTGCTAAATTTTTTAATCTAATGTCATACTTAAACATGATAGCAGGGTCCTGGGAGATGGCTTAGTGGAATAAGTGCTTTCCTGGAAAGCGCAGGGGCCTGAGTTCAATCCTCAGTTCCACAGAAATAAAACAACAAAAACTGACAGCAGCTTTTAAATATTTGAGGAGCTGTTTTGTGAAATAGGGCATACTGTGGAAGAGTTCAAGTAAAGTATTGCCTACTTCCATAATGTGCTTCTTTAGTGGGTTCCTTAAACTAACACAGAATGACTAGCTCTCATTTAAAAGAGATTATAGTCATAGTTAAAGGTTGGATTAGATTTAGGGTTTGTAAAAAAAAAGATTTAGGGTTTGTTTCTTAAGTTTTAAAGTTTGATGGTTGCATTTTTAAAATATAAATTCTCAGGTTGAGGCTATATTTTAGTGGTAGAGAGAGCTTGTGTGAGAACCTAATTTCAGTCCTCAGCACCAAAAAAGAAATAAAATTTTCTGTCATTGGGTACCTCAAAAATTTCACTCAGGGGCAGTATTTTATCCATCCATCATTTTGTCTGCCTTTGTCTGTCTATTTGTATCTATTGATCTGTTGATAGGTCGATCTGCCTCCCTGACTACTACGCTTATTTATATCTGTAGTAGTGGGCACATTGCCACAGAGTGGGTTCTCATTAAATCATGACAGAATGAAAGTACTGTCACATTTTCAGGTTGTAGCTCTTTTCTCTAAGCAGCCAGGGGAATTTGAGTAGTTTTATGTAAACTTCATGTTTGTTGACTCACCTGTAAAATAGAATTGGAATAGGTGGCATTTTAAGTTTCTTTGTTCCAATACCTCTTGGCAGATTTATTTGCTCTTTCCCTTCAAACTGAGTTTTGGGAATTTAAATTGGTAAAGAACAGACTGGGTATAATTATAAAAACTGACTGATAATTTTAGAACTTTTAAAAACGCCTTCATGGCTTTAATTCATGATGATTCTTTCATAATTAAATATTAGTTTGTTAATGGGCCCAAGTATTTAAATTTTGAAGAGCTTACATGGTAGTGAGTGTATGCCTGTAATCCGAGCCTTCAAGAAACAGGCAAGAGGATTGCAGTGAGCTTGAGGCCGGCCTAAATTCCTTAGTAAGACTTTATTTAAAAAACAAACAGAAAACGGTCAGAAAAAGAAAAAAAAAACAAAACAATCCGGGATCTTTGAAGAATGTCAATGGGGTCAAGCACAATTGTAGGGAAACAGAATATTTTCTAAAATTCAGTATGCAGATTTTAAAGTAGATGATGGCACAAAATTATTGAGAAATATTTAGGATTGGCCTACAGCTGTTTTGAAAATACTACCTTGCTCACTTTACAGTGTAATTTCATTATAGGCAGTAGCTTATGATACTGTTGGAGGCACTGGGAAATAAAATGCTTTTCATTACTTTTTATGCATTTTCCTATTAGGAGCTTTCATGGTAAATGTTAAAATAATTTCAATACGTTCTCTAGGTTGTGGAATTTAAACAAATACTAAAATCCATTTTTGTAGTGTTTACATTTTTCTTTTACAAACATACTGTTTACTATATAATGAACTAATAAAATAATTAGTGTAGGAATTATATTCTTTGTAGTTGAGCAAATAGACCTTGAGAAGTTAAGGGGCCTTGTGTTGGTCACATGCCTGCTAATCAATGAGGCCCTAGACTTAGAACTTGGGTCTACTTACTACCAGTTAGTAGTGTACTTTTCCTGTGCATTACATTGCCTCTATATAGCACTTGTACATTACTAATTGATGAAATTGTAGTGAGTTAAATTGTTTCTTGATACTTCACAGCTGGCAGACACACCAAAATCTGAAAGATATGAGCATGTTTTGGAGGCATTAAATGATTACAAGACCATGTAAGTTGATTCATTTTATGTATCCCTGTGAGGGAGTTAGCTAGTAAGTATAAGGAATAATGACATTGTTTTAAGAATTGTGGGATTGGTATATAGATCAATGAAATTTTTTTAAATGTCTTTTTTTTTTTTTTTTTTGGTCAGTAAAGTAGGCCTTCTCAAGGACTGCAGAAGTATCTTCTGAGAGACTTGGTCTGTTCCACTTAAAAAGCACATCAATAATAATTTTATTTCTATGATAGGATCTCCTGAAAGTAATACAGAATCTTGTTAATATTATAGAGAATAGAGGTGTTTTGAGATCTTCTGTGGGTTTCAGATTAGTTATTGCCATCAGTTAATTGTAGAAAAGTAGTAGTACTTGTCTGAGTGTGGACTAATGTAAATGATATCTCACATATTCTTACATAGCCCTCTTTTCAAAGAAAATGTAGGGTACTAAATTTCTTGAAAATATCTTACAAAATGTTATGATGTTTTATAAACATGTATGCTGATGCCAACTATTACATATAATGTAAATTTTTTTTTCACACATTTTCTTTTCCTCATTAAATTATGTTTTAATTACTAGTTACTAGATTTTTAGATTGGTTCAAAAAGCCATAAGGTACCTGAGTAATTATTGTAGTGGTAAAAAATTTTTACGGGACAGTGAATTCTCAATTCTAAATTAAGGTATCAGAAATACATCTGTTCCTATTACAGTAGAAGTGGAAGCGTCTCTGTTCTTATACTTGCATAAAAATGGGAGAATATTCCAGACATTTGGTAGAGGTTGTTGTAAGCAGGCATACTGCATTGCAGCTAAGGTAGAAGAAGGTTTTAGGAATAAGGACCATAACAACTACAGGAAAATAATTTTCAGAGGCCCAAGTCTGTACTCCATTAAAGTAGTACTTCTCTAGGTTATTTGCAGTTCCTTATCTGGCATACTGGAAACTCATTTTACTTTCTGGGCCTTTAGAATTGATTTCTTACTTTTCTCATTCTGTTTATTATTTTCCTCTCCTTACAGGTCCACTTTGAAATGCTATTCTTAAGACTTTAATAGATGACACTTTAATAGGAAAAATATCTTGGATTAAAAAAAAAAACTATTTTGTTACATTCTCCTTGCTTTAAGAAGCTAGATTTTTTTTTACTTTTCCCCCTTTTTGAGACAGGGTTTTACTATTTTTCCCAAATTGGCTTCAAACTCCTGGTCTCTCAAATGTTCTCTTGCCCTGACCTGAAATCTGGGACTGCAGGTATGTGCCACCATACTTGGCCTACCCGCCATTTTTTCTTTCTGGAAGTAATAGATTTCCAGGCTGCTGAGCTATGTCCCTAGCCAATTAATATTATTTTAATTTTGATTTTAATTAATACATGTTTGGAGTACATACTGATTACATTTATCATGGGGAGTTGGTACGGATATAGAACACACCTTTTTATGTCTTTTTCTTTCTTTTTTTTTAAGATAGGCTCTCCCTATGTTGCCGAAAGAGCCCTGGATTACAGTTACATTCCACTATGCCTGGCTAATGGTCACATTTATAACAAAAAATGGATATGTACCTTTTTCTTTTCTAATCTTATCCCTTCTCTTACGATATTGCATAGTGGACTGGCTCTAGTGCAGATAAGAATCAAGTAAAACATAGGAAGTTAAGGAGCTTTTGTTGTGTTAGATGGGTATCCATATTGAGGGGAATTATGAGTTAAAGTTAAAGAGTTAGGGTCTCCCACCTTTATGTATTGAGTTTTTAAACTTTCAGTTAACTCTTTCAAAAATTTAGGTTTATGTCTGGGAAAGAAATAAAGAAGAAGAAGCATTTGTTTGGGTTGCGAATTCGTGTTCCTCCTGTGCCACCAAATGTGGCTTTCAAAGCAGAGAAAGAACCTGAAGGAACATCCCATGAATTTAAAATTAAAGGCAGAAAGGCATCCAAACCTATATCTGATACAAGGTAAAAGTTAATCTGTGCCTTAGTTTTTCTTTAGCTTGTTGTAACTAAAATGTATATTGTTCAGTATCATTAGTGCATTTGAAATTGTAAGTGCCAGTTAACCTTGATTTTTTTTTTCTTTTTCCTGTCTATAACTTGTTTTTTGATTCAAGTATGAAACGTATTGATTTAAATACTGATCTGCTCATTTGTTTGTTCATTTACTTTTCATTCATTCCCATTTATTGAATTCCTTATTTTCTAAAAGGGGATACAATGACAGATTTTCTTTTCATGGGATTATTGTGGGGAGATTTGCATTCTAGAAGGGATGACAGGTGGTAAGTAAAATAATTAGCTGATAATGCTAATGCTATTTTGGAAATAGCATGCTGTTTTATTTAAACTAATTGGGATTGATTGAGATGAGAACTTTGTAGTTTAAGAGGCTTAAGGAAGGACTATTTAAGATAATATTTGAGACATGAATAGGAATAACCCTTGAAGAATAAAGGGAATAATATATCACAGATAACAAAAATAATAAGCACAGATATTCTAGAAATTCACAGAAGAGGGACTTGATCATGTAGGCTCTTTATAGGTCTTATAGGGACCTCAGGTTTTTTAAGAATGCCATTTAAGGCATGTAAGTGGGCTTAATTATCTTAGAATTATTTGGATTCTCTGGGTGGTTCAGAGATAACAGTAGAAGTCAAAAGAAAAAGACTTAGTGTTTTCTGGATGAGAAGTGGCTGCTTGTATGGGGATATATGTAACAGCAGAATAGAGGGTGTTTCTTTCCGATGTAGGCAGTTTGATGTAGGCAGTTCGATGTGTAAGTCAGGAGCTGATAGAAGAGGTCAGGGAAAATGACATAGATTTGGAGATTGATTTGCAAATCCAGAATGAATGAATGAAATTATTCAGAGAACAAGTAAAAAAGTTTGTGTCCCAGAATGGTGTCCTGATATCATTTATAGATTTGGAAGCTAGACATTATGGCATATGCCTGTAATTCCAGCATTTAGGAGGTTGAAATAGGATCACCACAAATTTGAAGTCAGTATCAGTTACATGATGAGTTAAAGGCCACCCTGAACTACATAAGTTCATGTGTCCAAAAAAAAGGAACCCTAAATTTTGAATGGGTGAAATAAAGGAGGCTAACAAAGGATAAGTGAGATGGGAAGAAAATACCTTCATGCCGTGAATGCCGTAGAGAGAATTTTTCAAGAAAACTGCAGCATTCAAGGATGCTGGTGAGAGGTGAATTAGGATGAGGGAGAAATGTTTATTTTGGATGCTTTTTTAAAATTAGTGACCTAGATTAAAAAAACAACAACTTTGGAGTAAAGATACAAGCCAGATTAGGGTATATCCAAATGTTACTGAATCAGGCACTTCTTAATTTACCCATCAAAACGAGGCTTCACCTGCATGTGAAGGGTAGGCAAGTTCAAAATAATGATGATAGAAGGGGAAAAACCAACTTTAGGGATTTTGAAATACATTGGAGAAAACAAAGTATAGGGAGTAAATGTCACTGAAGCTCAAGTTTTATGATGAAGGAGAACACAGAGATGGAAGGGAAGCTGAAGAGGAGGATGAGAGCATTAAATCATGGTTTTTTAAGTTAATTGTGAAATAGTTATGTGCCGCTAGAAGTAATCCAGTGGAAAAGATGAGATTGGAATAGGAGAGTAGAACTAATTGAAGATTACAGTATCTTTGAGAAACCAAAAGGCAAGGGATCTATAGTAGTGATAGTGACTCTTTTCAGAGCTTTCAGTGATAGAGCAGCCTATTCTATACATATACCATACATTTACCACTATACTTCTCATAGGAGTAATACTTACCTGTTCAAATGAGGTAGAAAGAGAAAAGGGGACTAGAACTGGAGATGTAGCTCAGCTGTATAGCACCTGTCTGGCAAGTGCAAGGCCCTTGGTTCAATTCTTGATTAATTTAAAACAAGACAAGAGATGCTGGTTATATAATGATGGCTGAAGTCTAGTAGTTTCTACTTTCTCCATAGACTATTAGGTAAAAACTCAGATAGTTGTATAATTTGGGAAGTTTAAAGAATAAAAGGTAAGGAATAGTCACCTTAGAGAGTAGAAAAATGTAATTGTAAAGCATTGACAGTGAATTGTAACTATTTGAAGTTTGTAATAAACCAGATACTACTACTTTAAGGCTTTTTCCTTGAAAAAATGCTGCTTGTTATTTTTTTCAAATTCTATCACTAATCCTTTGCTAGTAGTTGATGAATGGTGGGGGGAGCCTGGTATGGTGGCACATACCTATAATTCTAGCCCTTGGGAGGCTGAGGCAGAAGGGTTGCTGTGAGGCCAGCCTGGGCTACATAGTTCCAAGCCAGTCTGAACTTTGTAATAGACCGTCTAAACCTGCTTCCCCAAATTCCACAGATTTTTGTTGTTGTTAATGATGCTTCTCTTTTCTGTCTTTTTTTTTTTTTTTTGTACTTGGAATTGAACTCAAGATCCCACTTTTCTGATGCTTTTTTTTGATAGTGTACTTCATCTTTGGCAGCTGTCAGTTCATCTGATGTCATCTTATAAAGAGTTCAACTTTTTAAAAAGTTCTTGAGCCCTCTTGTGTATGTTAGTCCTTTCAGTCTGAGAATATTTTTTCTGGTATTATAATGATCTATATAAATTTATGCTGACTTTTTAGAAGACATATATCTCAGCCATCGTATCCTTGAGACCTGATTATTTGTCTAGTTCTGTTTTGTTATTTTTCTCCTTTCACCTTCCTCATGTTTTCATTATTATTCCCTGACCTTATAGTTTGTCAGTCCAAAGTTTTCCCTAATTTGATTTTGCTTTTTCTAACCTATAATCTAGTATTTTTCTTTATCTTTTTTTTTTTTTTTTTTTTTGGCGGAACCGGGGATATCTAATACCTTCTTTCTATAATAGCTACTTTTGATAAGTGAATAGATGTTCTTTGTATTGCTACTTGCCTCTTTCACTTAGAAGAACCCTTGACTATTATTGTACCTTTTTCCTTTCTATTGCTTGATATTTATCTTTTTGTTTCAAAAATTATTTTCTAAGTCTTTCTTAGCTTTCCATATTAAAGACTTGCCAGTATGAAGGTTTTCTTACTCATTTCTCTTTACATTCTGTCATCTTGGACTTCGTTCTGTCAGTCTGGAACTATTTGTGTGTATGTATATAGATAGTCTTTATTGTATTGATAATTTACTATAGTTTAAACATTGATATTTCCAGGAGGCCAGCTGCTTATTTCAGCCTTTTTTCAGAGTAAATTCTTAAAAACACCAACACCCCCATGAAATAACAACTTAATCAGACTTTTAGAAATACTAAAATCTTCCATCCAGTATGGTTGTATTGTTAGTAGTGATTGTTTTTAAATCTTTAGGTGGTATGTCTATTCCAGAATTTCATTTTAAAGAGAAAAAATTTTCACCTAAACCTTTCACATATAAGTTAAGAAATATTTAAAATTAGGAAATGTTGTCTATAGTGCTCACTAAACTTACAATATAGTTTTCATATTACTGTTAATATAAAAATATAAAATACATATGTAATTATCTAAAGCCTTTTCTACATAATGCCTCTCTTTCAGAGAAATAAGCAATGGAATTGAAAAAAAAGGAAAGAAAAAATCTGTAGGTCGTCCTCCTGGCCCATATACGCGAAAAATGATACAAAAAACTGCTGAGCCTGCTTTGGTAAGTGGAAGGACATGTGAAATTACTAAGAGGCTACTATTTTTTTTTTTTTTTTTTTTCCTTAATATAGTACAATTAACTGAATTTTTTTATTTTCTAGGATAAGGAATCAATTTCTGAGAATCCTGCCTTGGATTTACCTTGTTCTATAGGGTAAGTATAAAATTCTTCTCTTTTTTCCTTGTTGTCTCTTTTAGAAGAAATTAGTGTTTATATTGTTGTGTAATATAGTTGTTACACCCCTTAAAATTTTCTATCTCAGGATAACTGAGGGAATTGCACATTCATCCAATACCTCAGATATGGATTTCACGGGTGCTTCCAGTACAAAAGAAACTACCTCGTCTAGTATTTCCAGGCATTATGGGTAGGTCTTTTATGTTCATGCTTATTTTCTTTATGATTGTTTTTCCTCATAAAGTAGTGATTGAATAATTTTTACCCACTGAGGTTGTTACAGATGTGCTTATTGAGAAAGTCTGTGTGTAGGTAGATTCACTACATTTTTTAATCTTCATCTAAGTATTTTTGCTGCTTAGAATACAAGCATTGTTTAATTTTTTAATGAAATTTTGTCTATGAATGTAGAAGAGGATAGGTTGTGCAGTGTTTGTACTGTATAAGTACACCTTGCTTGAGGACTTCACACCTGATTTTTTTTTAATTATTTATTTTAATGAAAAATAGCACTGAAACAGTTTCAAAACAGGTTAGTAGGACAGTTGCAATAATTAATACATTGCATATTGTTGTCTACATAGTGGTTATTCAGAGGACAAAATGTAGACATGATATCTTGTCTCATACTAGCTATATGAGTAGAAAGATTTTAACCTCAGAACTTTCTTTTATAAAAGTAACAGTATACTTTGGAACGTAAGGCAGGGGACTGGGCTATATATTGAGATCTTGTCTCAGTAGCAACAAAAAAAGAAATTCGGAAGTGTCTTTTAGCATTTCATATAATCCAGTTTGTCAGGCAAATTTTTCCTATAGCACATCAAATTTTTGGTATTTAGTACAGGGTCTAAAGGATCAAACCCCAGCCTGTGTGTCTGCCTAAGCAGGTGCTTCAGTCTGCTGGTCCTTAGTTTTCAAGTTTTAAATGTTCTTTTAAATTTTTTTTTTTGGGGGGGTACTGGGAATTGAACTCAGGACCTCACGTTTGCCAGTTTTTAATTCTTAATCATAATTCAAAAACTGCTCTTAGAAATTATTAAAATTTAAAGGTAAAGGGATAATATATAATATGTTCATTAGTAAATGATAATACTGTAAGATATTTTTTGTACTTTACAAAGCCACTTAAGTATATTATTTGTAAAACAAAATTTTTTTTTTTTTGAGACTTATGTCCTGTTTTCACTTCAGGTGCTGAATTAGACTTACATATAAAGGGTGTTTGGTGACAAGCCCAGTATTATATTTACTAAGTATAACAGGACTGAATTGCAAGAAGTATGATTGTATTGAAATTATCTGTGACATTCTTCCTTTGGTAAAAGATTGTTTGGCTATAAGGTCATATCATCATTATATTTCTGTAGTAGAAAAGAACCTCAAGATTATCTGTTTTAAGTGAAAACAGAGGATAAAAAATTTCAGTTTGGCCAAGTAATGAGTCAGTACTAGGTCTAGGGCACATTGATTGTTAATTTGTGATTGTTATGTTAATTTATTATACCTACAACTGGTAATAAGAGAGCCTTTATTTTAGCATATGGAACAGTGTTTTGGTGCTTTTTCGATATTTGGGTCAGAGAATAAATATGAAACTTTGTTTTTAATGAGATAATTGAATATCTGACATAGGGTTTGCCAGTAAGAACTTAGCTATTTGGCCTCCTAATTAAATATTTGTTGTGATTAAAGCTTAATAATAGTACACAGTTAAACCAAAAAACATCTACTATAATCAACCTGAGGTAATGAAATTTAAAGTATGTGGAAACAAATGATTATTGATTGATGTAGCATTACATTTGTATTTTTTTAAATGTAATCAAGGGTATATAAGAGTACACAGAGGCTGTATTACGTAGACAAAGGATGGTTTAAAAACTTAGACAGTTTTGGCTTTTTCTATTTTATAGCTTATCTGATTCCAGAAAAAGAACTCGCACAGGTAGATCTTGGCCTGCTGCAATACCACATTTACGTAGAAGAAGAGGTCGTCTTCCAAGAAGAGCACTTCAGACTCAGAACTCAGAAATTGTAAAAGATGATGAAGGCCAAGAAGATTATCAATTTGAAGAACTCAACACAGAGATTCTCAATAACTTAGCAGATCAAGAATTACAGCTCAATCATTTGAAAAACTCCATTACTAGTTATTTTGGTGCTGCAGGTAGAATAGCATGTGGCGAAAAGTACCGAGTTTTGGCTCGTCGGGTGACACTTGATGGAAAGGTGCAGTATCTTGTGGAATGGGAAGGAGCAACTGCTTCCTGACTGTAGGACTGAATATTATGTTCACTGCACTCATTTTCGGTAGGCCCAGTTGAAAGTCCTAAAGGAGCCTGGCTTTTACTATCTTTCTTAAAAAACAACAAAACAAAGTATTCACAAAAGAGATGATACTAGCCTTAACATGTACTTGTCAATGTTATGGATATTGTCAAAGAAAGATATCTTTTAAAAATCAGAACAGAGACTTAATTTTTTAAATCGTAAGATTTGTAGAATGTTTCTAGGATAGGACATTAAAAATGATTCAACCCATGCATGGTGTTAGATAATTTTTCTAATTATTTCATTGAGTCAGTTTTTGTGATTAGTGGTTATCAAAGCAAACAGATCATGTAGATAGCACAAGTATTTGGAGAAACATTGTCTGTTTTGTTATTCCAAAATGTTGGGAAAAAATTTATTTCAGTACCTTTAAGATTTCATAAAGTGCAGTGTATATAATGTCTACCGAAAGACTGTAAAATATTGAAGTTTTCTTTCAAGCAAAGTGTAAAAAAATATATTGAGCCTGTAAATTGCTCTGTGACTAGACTTCATTGTCGTCTTAATATATTCTTTGCATGTACATATATATACACACGTGTATATATATGTGTGTGATTATGTGACCTATGCAATACAATTATGGGAACGGGCAGCTTTGGAGTATATATCCCATAATTCTTTTTTCAGGAATAGTTGCAGTATTTACACAGCAGCATTTCTTCTCAGGCTTTTATTGGGTGCTGTTGCTTGCTATGTATGAAGAGAAATGTGTCAAACAAGTTTAGTGTGTACTGAAGAAGGGTGTGAACAACAGTGTTCATGGGCTTTTAGAATGCTTTTCACTTCTAGTCCTTGTAACTCAGCTGTTCAGTACCTAAAACAAATTCAAATATCAACATTATTTCCTACCAGAAGTAACGTTTTCAAGTTTTCATGGCACATTATGATTGTAAATGTCTCAGTTTTAACAGTAAGTCTGTGGGAGTCAGGTGAAGATTCCTGAAATGTCTGTAGTAACTGTTAGTCATGTTTGAATAAGTGTAGTATGAACAAAGTATTTTATTGCACAGGGTTAACAGCATATTGCCAGCTAAGGCTTCTGCTGTTTTATTACAACATTACCTCTTGTTTTTATAAAATGTACCAAGATTTAAATTGATAACTTTATTTTACATGTTTAAAAGTTTCTTTTATCACCAGTGTTAGAGTTGTCTTCTGTTTCTTTTTATTTTGTTCTGTTTTGTTTCTTAGCCAAAGAGTAAACAGAAGAATATTCTTATTTTGGTGGCTGTACATTTTACTTTTAAAAGTGATTGGTGGATTTTAGACAAAAAATTGGGGAATTTGCTGCCAAAATGAAAAATATGTAAAGTGTAGCAATGACAGTGGTAAAAACATGAGTTAGTACTTATTTATTCCATTAATTATTTGACTGTTTATAAAGAAAGTTGCTTTATTTCTTAAACATCTTCAAAAGATGACTTTTTCTTTTCACATTATAGCCAAAAGAAGCAGAGAACTTCATTGTCCTGCATTTGGTTCCTGGTTTACCAGGTATAAATGAGCTTTACAAAAGTGCAAATTAAAAACTCTCACTTCTGTTTACCTCCACCAAAACTTGATTTTCCCCTAGCTATTAAGTTAAAGTTGCCTTTCTTGCAGCTGCAATATTTTGAATAACAAACACAGTTTGTGTTGATTTTTGAATGTTTGTTTATATCTAGGGGTAATGAAAAATGTAAATCCCGTGTAACCTTTTACACTCCATCTGTATCATATTATTTCATTTTCCCCAAAGTCCTTTAATTCTAACTGAACACCAGCAGTATTTTTAAGTAATCTCTTTCTTTACCATCCTTGGAATATAATTTATCAAGCTGAACTGTCTTTAGACGTAATTATTGTGAATGTCTTGTTTCATTTTATCATGGTGGTTCACATGGCTCTGATGTTCAGTTTGTATTTTTGGAATTGCTTTACTTAGAATTAAAACAGACCAACATTAAATGTGTGTATTTTTTGAAGAGCTAATGAGTTTTGCTTCTGTATTTGCTTGAAAATACACACTAGTGCAGTAATTGACTGCTTTTATTTAGCTAGGGAGCTAACGATTTTCTGATTCTACTGTTCATCTTCTTGAGTTACTTTCTATAAAACTACTTTTTTTTCATTGTATCTCCCTTATAATAATTAGCACTTAAATGATCTTTAAAAAATAAGTTATATTTATCTAGCGTGCACTTTATATTTAAAAGACAGTATGTCTATCCTTTATTTAGACTTCCTACCTATATTTCTTATTTAAACACAGGGTATTTGGGTTCACACAGGGATGACCCCTCCAAAAAAAAGCTTTGCTCCTAGACCACAGAAAGGATACAAAAATAATCTTATTAATTTTAATACTATTTTTATTTGAAACAAATTTTTATAAATACTGTAGCAGTAAATGATGAATAGATTCTTAGGCCCTTAAATTACTAAAGAGTTCTTAAATTAGTATCAGTGTCTAGTTCTAATGTTGAATCATCAGTTCTGTTGTAGGGATGATAAAGTCAGGGTTTTTTTTTGCTAGGTATCTTTTGTCAGTAATCAGTATTCAGTGATGAAAGGTAGAAGCTGACTTGTTTTTAGCACTGTTTTATAGTTTCAAAGTTTGAGAATATGGAGACAGAACCTGTCCATGTGCTATTGTGTGGGAAATTGTTTCTTCATTACATCTGAACAAAGCATTTCCACTCTCCTATTTAGTTTCCTCTGTGACAGTTGGGCAGTCATGCTCTTTCCTTAGGAATATAAGAACTGGACAGTTTAAAGTAAGTACTATCTTATCATGTTGGCTTTCTAATTTGTAGCAGTTAGAAATCAAGGTATCAGGGGCCGGGGAGATGGCTCAATCAAAGAAGTGCTTCCCTGGCAGGCGCAAGGGCCTGAGTTCAATCCCTGATTCTGCTAAAAAAAAAAAAGAAATCCAGGTACCTGTTTTGATACAGATTTAGAGGTACATGGTAGGTATGCAAACTAATTGACTTTATAAAACAAGTAGATGGAAACCAATACAATACTGTAGTTATAATTCTTAAGTTGAAATCTCAAAATGTCTTAGGTATAGTAGCTAAATAGTATTATATAGTAGCTAAATCAAAATATTCTGCTAGATTTGTTGAAAATTAGAATAAAATTAAAAAATTAGCTTGCTTACTCTCCCCATTTCCACACAACAAAATCTCAGTTTGTTTAGTTCTTTTTGCATTTTCTCTTGATAATTACGAAAACTGGATACTTGCTAATTCATTTGTCCAGTATCTTCAAGGAACAGTTTGTTATTCAAGAGACTTTCCTCTGGATTTAAACAAGCAAATACAACTTTCAAAGATGATATTAAATGTGCTTTTAGGTAAAGCAGAACACATATTCTGTTAAAAAATCACAGGGTTAGGCTGGGGATATAGGTCAGCAGCATAGTCAGTGCCTGCCTGGCAAATGCAAGATCCTGAATTTGATTGCTGATGTGCCCTCCTGTACCCCGCCTCCTGCAAAAACAAAAAAACTGGTCT